>JBBPLQ010000070.1:0-64487 GCA_038089855.1 Royoungia palumana | reverse complement strand
ACAACTCCGAACATGTTAAAGGTATGATTCCCTTGTCAGGCCCGTCTAACACGCGGAGATTGTCAACGGGTGCGAGGATATGGGCCTTGAGAGCACATACATCCCATCATGCTGACCAATAACCAATCAATGGATGCCCAGCGTACATGTGGTGCGGTGCGGGACATACCTATAAGATTTACCAGAACCTATCGAAATCGATGCATGGATATTTCGTGTTGGCCAGCCCAAGGGAGCCACTCACCAGTCTGTCCATCTGTACACGCGTACCATCGATTAGGGTGAGCGAGAAGGTGGTAGCGAGAGGATGACAAGACGCACAAGCCAAAATACACGCATTAAATCCAGCAAACCCATGGTCTAACAATTCCTTTCCGAGGTCGTCGTACAATGTCTGCTGCGAACAGTAGCCCGGTTCGTCGCGAGGTCCAGCAGACCAATAACTCTTGTCAAAGCTAAATGCCATCGTTTTCCGCTCTGTGGCACGTTTGGTATCCTGGGCGGATCCAGACTCTGGCGGATCCAGGAAAGTCTGGTTGCCTTGCATCCGGATGAGCGGTTTGGCGCCTCTTGCCAGTTCTGGAAGAACAATGGGGGGCAGGACGGCGAAGCAGGATGAGTAGAGGGGAGATGACGTGCGGACGATCCATACCGCGACCGTTGAGAGGCCTACATCGTACGACGACCTTGATATTACCGTCGCCGGCTTCCGCCATCGTCGTGGTCGAGTACGGCCTGAAAGGGCGGTTTGATGGCTTTCTGTCACTGAGAACGAATGGCGGGAAGGGTACGAAAATAAAAGAGAAAGGGGGAGGATAGTTGTTTGTGGACGAAACGAGATTAGGTGTGTGTGCAGAGTGTACTGTATTGCTTTACTACATGCGCCGCGCGTGAAAACCCACATTCGTTATGCTCGGCTGCAGTAGAGCGTGCTAGTACATGAGGACGCTACGACAAATGGTACTACGGTGCTTGTGACGACGCTGCATTCTAAACAAGACGAGAGTGCAGGACACGTTACCATATGAGACCGGCGGGTGCCTCGAGGTTACAACAGATCAAAGTCGTCGAGCTGGATCGCGTCGGCAATGAGAAGGGGGACATTGCGGAGGGACATACCTCGCCATTGTACGCCATGACGGTGCGCTTGAGCTTGGAGGTGTCTACCCAGGTGACAAAGTCCTCCATATGTCTGGGGAGAAGATGAGGGACCGTCGCGCGGGAGGGACGAAGACGTGCCTTGTGACGAGAAAGGCGGGATCGGTGACCGTATCGGGACCGACGCGGACGTGGCCCTGTTCGATGAACTTGGCAGCCTGGGGTGAAGTGTTGGCGCGTGTGGGGGATACACGAAGAAGGACGCACGGCACCGACTGTCTCGGCCATCTTGCTCATGCACATGAACACGGCGAGGCGGCGACGACAGAAGGCAGCGACGGTGAGCTTGTTGTCGACGTCGCTGAGCTTCGCCTGGGACGTCAGGACGCCCATGTCGTAGAGTTTGGACAGCAGCTGGGCCTCCATCTGGGCGCGGAAGGGGTCCTGGGCGGGGAGCACGGAGAGACGGTGTGCATACGAGCGAAGGGCGCCGCAGAGCTTGTTGTACCTGGGGAGGTGAGGCGCGGGCAGGGCTGGGAGGGGCGACGTACTTGTGGTAGTCCTCCCGGTGCTGGAGGTGGTACCTGCGGATGACCTTGATCTCGCGCACGTTGGCGTCCTGCTTCCACTGTCGTCACGGGTCAGCTGGGGTCGCCGGGGGGTCAGCTACGGCACGCACGGCGAGGAAGTCGACTTTTTTGAGGAGTTTTTGTTCGTGGTGTTTGAGTTTGCGGACCATTCGTGGCACGTGGCAAGGGTGGGAGTGGGCAGCGCATCGCCAGTTCGGGTCTGCCGTCGACGTGCTCGCCAGAGACACTGACATATCTTTTCTCCGCAAAAATACCACAAATATCATATCTTGCTTATATTTTTTCTCATTTATCGTATATTCCCCGTCGCTCGCCGTCTTCCCCGCCCGTCCCCCGCCCCCCACCCCCGATCTCCGTCGAGACCCCCCCCTCCCCGCCGCGACGAGCTCGACGCCGAGTGCCGTCCTCCTCCTGCCCCTTCCGCCCCTTTTCCGTCTTCTCTCCCCGACATGAACGTTCGTCCTCCCCCCGACATGCTTCGTCCCCAGCAGAACATCCCCCAGCTCTCTCAGGTGCCCATGAATCAACCCCACTTTCTCCCCTCACAACAGCAGCCTTCCCAGCAGCAGCAGCCCGCGAACCATATCGGCCTCATGCCCAATCCTCCAAACGCCTCCATGGCCATGCTCACCTCCGGCGTCCAGAACAGTAACGCCTCCGCCCTCCAGTCCACCGCAGCTAGGTTTCAAATGCATCAGAACGCTCTTCAGCAAGGTCAGAATCCACAGATGAGCACATCCACCGCCCCTCCAGGGGCGTCCCATATGGCCCAGCTCGGACATAACCCGCTCCAACCCACGGCTTTTCATGCAGGCATGATGCAACAAGGCATCAATGGTGTACCGGTCCGCCGCGTTCAATCTCATCCCCAGGGCCTTAATCAGGCCGCTGCTCGTGTACCTGGCATGCACCCTAACCAGCCCTCTCTCAATGGCATCATGGCCATCAATTCCCAACCTAATATGTCGACCCATCTTCGTCCCCTTCCTCAACAGCCCATGATGTCTCGCTTACCCGCCGCCATTCCCGGATCAATGTCCCCAGATTTAATGGGTCGTCAAGCGAATCCTACTGCCGTGCCGCAGAACCCTCTCAGGGCTCCCTCCGCCCCTTCTCAGATCATGAGCAGCCTACCCCAGCCCCCAGGAATACCACAGGCCTCCTTGCAGCAATCATTATCTCAAACTACCTTTCAGCCCAACGTTACCGGTCATCCCCATCATCCCCCCTCAATTACCTCTTCACCCCGTCCAGGTGCCCACTCCCAGCAGCAGCATGCTGCTTCAAACATGATCATGGGCCAGCCCGGCCCATCTCAGGCACCTGGTCCTCGTCCGATGAGTCGTCCAGAGAATGCGTTCGTAGGCCTCCAGAACAACCATTTTCCTACCTCAGCCCGAATATCGAGCACCACCGCTTCCTTCCCTTTTCCTCCCTCTCAAAATGACCCCCTTGAAATATCACAGTCCATCACAGATGGTCTCCAAAATACCACTACTCCGATTCGTTCGTCTTTCCAGCCTACCCCTGCACAACAGTTCGAACAGCTTCAACAAAATGACAACTTTGGCAACCATTTTGTACCGCAACCCAACCCTCCTCCACCCACACGCCCCCCATCACATCCTAGCACTACTCACGCCAACTCCGTACCACAACGGCAAATCCCACCACCTCATCGACACTCCCCGTCAGATCCTATGGCTGCACACGTCCAGCAACAACCACAACGACCGCAATCTCAGCCGCAAGGACCTCCAGGTCGTCCACCATCACAAGCCGGACCATCACATACCCCGCGCAGTTCTCAATCACAGCTCCCTTCCTCTTCATCCGGACTCGTTAATTCTGCCCGAATGACCCCACATACCCAACCTTCTCAATCATCACCCCATCAGCGACAGTCTCCCTCAGTGCAGCAACCTATCGCCCCACGTCCACCCCAAGGACCGAGTAACAGCTCCCTTGCCGCTAATCCGGCGTCCTCGGAGGCGAGTACGTCGCAGCCTCAGTCGTCCGTTATTCCGCGACATCCTGTGTGAGTTTTGATCATTCTATTTAGGAGCAAGATCCTGATGCTTTACATGAGCAGGATGGCCCCCCCAGTGGGGCTTGGCCAAGGCATCACTCGTCTACTACAGTTCAGTGGAGTACTATCAAATGAGAATCCTCACGTTAGTCCCTTTTCGCTTCTGGTCGACCTCATTGGTTACCATAGTTTACCCCGTATTCTTTCAGAAAAATCAATTATCTCATTGGAGCGGAATAGTCGGAGAATACTTCACGCCAAAAGCAGTCATGAAGGTTACTCTGTGGAAGGACAACCAGAGGAACGAGGCCAAACCATTTGGTAAGTCATGTTTACTCAGTGGCAACCTTATCTCGGGACGCTGACATGCGTCTCCGGTGACATTGCGTTCAGAAATTGGCGTTCCCATATTACCCCGATTTTTTCTGGTGACCACGCAATCAGGTGTCAAATCTATGTCTCTGTCTCTCGATGGGGCGCGAGAGAGACTTGTTGCCCAACATCACGCCATCGTAGAGTGCGTCAGCGCGGTGTGGACGTACAAGTATAGCAACGGGTATACCGTGACGTTACGTGGGCCCCTGACGGTCCATGTCTTCATCGTCCCGCTTACGAGTCCCGCGCAACCCCAACAGTCCTCCTACACGCTCAAATTCGACCAGCTCCAGTTTGATGCACATACGCACGAAAAGTTCATCTCTTTGGATAGTATCACCGGTCAACTTACTTCCGAACCACCCAAGACGCCCGGCATGCGTAATGCTCCTACCCCCAGCCCGAACGGTGTCCCTTTGGGCCAGCGAGACGAGGATAAACAATGGGACGAGCCTCGCACTTTAATTGAACACGCGTCAATGCCTGGCGAGCCGGTCAACGCTTTTGGCATTCCTCAAGCCACCATGAGATGTCTAGAGGTCCGTATCGCGCGATACATCAATCTCGAGTGGTGATTTAAGTAATCTTCGTATTGCAGCTGGCCGAGAGCGTAAGTCAGATGACAGACTTGATCGCGTTCGCAAACGAGACACAACTGGGGCCGATGGGTAGCTACGCCACTCCCGAATACATATGAATACGCCGCCTGACAAAATTCTCCACGTAGATGCACTCGCAGAGCTGGCAAAAAAGCTCCGGGACGGGGGTCACAATCCAGCCATCAACGGTGGATTCATGGCTTCAGTTCCAGGTGGCGGACCTGGAGCTTTCCAGAGCTTTGGCGGTCCACCTACGTCGGCGTTGTATCCGGGCATGTCACCATCCGCTATTCTTCCTATGCAGTCCATGAGTTCAGGCAGTTCACTTCAAAATATTCCCCCGCCACCCTCTGCTGATACCCCCCAAAAGCAGAGTAAGCTCCCCACCTCCGGCCCCGCTCCCCCAGCACCTAATCAGCCTCCCGCTCCTTCGCAGGCGGGACTGAGCTCATCTACTCCGACGATAGCCACGGCAACTCTCAAACGCAAACCCAACGATACCGGCTCACCGACAATCGGCAACGCTGAATCACAGTCAAAAAAGGCACGCAAACAACAAAAGCGGAACGGTTAACATCTGGCGGATTTTTTGTGGAATATCTTGTGTCCCTCTCAACACGTCGGAAGTATTGTGATTGTGGAGCGTCATCATATCTTTGCGTTATCTGGCTGTTACATATATCTTTCTATCCTTTGGCAGGACGGCAACCTTTTGCTGCTGTTGCTCGGATTCTGGTGGTGCTTCATCCATGTGTTATTTATAGCTTTCTGTACCACTATACAATACTCTCCCGAACATTATCAAACCTGATGACCTGGTTACTTTCAAGTAAATTGAATATGCAGCGTAGCACTGGCTCGACGCTGCGAATAAGCTCGCGATTAACCTTTAATTATGATCGGCTGTCAAGGCGATGATATACTTTCTCAAAGTAACCAATGTCCGATCATAAACAGTACCAAATGCAAATAAGAAAGAGATTCGTGAACCCAGACGAGCAAGTTGCCCGATAGGAATGCCTAGAAAATCGGTTCGTGGCTGAAATCGCATTGGTCGCCGTATCTGCATCTGCAATTACGAAAAAAGACGGGGGTGATGTCAGCCTTATTCCACGCTCATGCGAGTAATAGGGAGAATTGATGCTCGCCTTCCTTCCGCAAAGAAACTGCATGGTTTCCGTTTACTACTTCTATACGAGCCCTCGTCACCCTTCCCTCGGCCACCGCGTCCTCGCACTCCACGTTCTCGACCCCTGTCACCAGTCGTTGCCCATCGAGCCCGCGCTGCGGCGTCGTCCCCAGGAAACTCCTGACCATACTCTTGGAACTGACCCAGGGCATTCCAACCCGGTACCTGACCCGCGCCACTAAACGATAGCGGAAGCTGTCCATCACTACCACCCGACGTCCCGAGCAGCGCTTGCGCCTGCTGCATCAATTGTTGCATCTGTTCTGGCGGTATCGACGACAGAACGCTCGGATCGAAACCCATCGACAGACCGCCGTCACCCAGCCCCGCGGCGCCGTCCATCGAGTGGTCTACACCACCAGCTGCAAGCTGGTTGACCAGGTCGGCGACCGACGCCTGGGGCGTCTGCACGACCCCACTCCAAAAGAGCATGTCGCTCTCCGGTCCCACCGTCATCATCTTGACGTCAGCGTCTACTTCCTCCTCTAATATCGTCGCGGCAGGCTCCGCCGGACTGTCTGGTATCTGTGCTGCGTTCATGTACAGCGCGCCTAATGCGGTCTGCTCCCGTTCCTCCTGTGATGTCTTTTCCACACTCTGCAGACCGCGCTGCATCAGATCAATATCTATTGGGATATCGATGGCTAAAAAGGATGAAGGTCCCGGTCCGTCAGCGATCGAACAAGGGTGTCATCAGTGATCTCAGCGACTCACTTAATGGGTCCGTCCAGTCAATGAGTTCTTCGAACAAATGTGCATGCAACGCCGCCCCCTCTCCCCGATCAAGATCGCGAAGACTGTGCGCAGTATGTATACCCTATCGGACAAGTCCAAGGCACGCGATATCAATGTACAATACACGTGAAAATAGAGCAGAGGGCTGACATCTACTGGATCATCGTCGTAAACCGCACGTTCGATCAGCCGGATCGACTCCAGTTGACCTTCCGGCGCCCACGAGACTGATTTTCGCTTCGCCTTACCAGTCGTATTGCCTGCAGGAGGCGTACTCACTGTCGGAACCGAAGGAGGTGTCGATACGGCCGGAGATGCTCTCCGTGCTTTCCCCATAGACTTGAGCGCTTCTTGGAATGGATCGATCGAAGACGGTTGTGCAACATTCGTGTCCGGCTCCTTGACAATCACTGGTGCCTTTTTGAAACTTGGTAATTTCGGTTTGGGTTTCGGAGCCGAAAAAAATGACGAATCTGATCGTGAGTCTTTGACGGGAACGGATACGGGTTTCGCCTCCTTCACAGGCGTCTTTGAAGATGCCGGGGGTGTGACGGCAACTTTCTTGGCAGGTGGTGGTGCTTTGGCAGCTGGTACATCGTTCAACTTCCTTTTCTTCACCTTCATATCTATAACACGAAAGTTAGCGCTCGTCAGCCTGCGAAACGAATTAGCGTAACCCACCCTCGATTTGATTGCTTTCTGCCTGTTTCGTAGCATTTTCAACCAATAGCCGCCATTTCCGTTCTAAATTCGACGCCATATCCTTGATCGCTGCGGCAGAACAATGACAAACGGGCAATTGTTAGATACATGAGGTTTTTCGCTTAGATTATGATACGATAGACGAGCACGTTTTAAGGCAGGGGTAAACGTATGTATATCTCCATTGGATGCAGGGGTAGGATGGATTACGCGGAAACGGTGCTCACCTGGTGCAGGTGGTTCCTTGACCAATTTGACAATAATCTTGCCAAGCTTTGACGCCTTCAGAGCATCAACCGTCATAGGAAGCCTATCCACGATCTAGAAGGAGCTTATCAGGCTCATCTTGCACTCCAAACAACTCGAATGAAACTGACATGGAGCAGTGGCATTATAGTTTCAACTAAAAGGCTATCGCTCTTCGCCATGAGACCGGCTTTCAGCCACTCGCGAGTGATATCCATCGCAGTGATATTCTCCAGCCACGCTCGGAAATAGTGATTTCCGGCGTTATCTCTTATTTTCGTCAATATCTCCAGTCGGGTAGCTGGATCCACTTCCTGGGAGCCGAAGTCGTCGATATGCAAAACAAGAGAATTGACAGCACCAGCGCCGGTGAACGAATTGGGTAACAGAAGGGATCTGATGTCAGCAGAGAATTTATCCTTGCGAATCTGAGGGCTGATCGTGCCGGCGGGCGTGCTAGTCGACGTAGATGACGTGGATGGAGAATAAAAGGAAGACATGATACCTGTCATGGAAGTAGACGGTGAATGAAGAACATGAGGGGAGAGCGTGGTAGGTTGAGATTGGGACTGTGTATGTTGATGCTGCGATGAATGTGGATAGAAATGTGATGGAAGAACATAAGAGGGGTTTATGGATAAAGTAGGCTGCTGATACTGATATTGAGGTGGTTGCGGTCGTGACTGGGCTTGTTGCGTTGCGGGTACGGCTTGGTTTGAAGGTTGTGAATATGGTCGACCAGACTCCGTATCACTGATTGTGGTCAATGCGGGGCTATGAGATAACCCTTAGTCACCCGAAAACCCGAACAGATGAATTGCTTACTCGATCATTAATTGAGGTTGAGGGGGCGGAGATGCTATCTGCTGCTGTTGGGAGGTCGAGGGCTGTGACAGCGACGAGGTGGTTGCACCATTTAACGTAGAATAATTTGAGAGAGGTAATGGTGCCGAGGAACCTGACCAACTCATTGAACCATATGCCATTGCATTGTAGGGGCCGGGAACAGTGGAGATGTAGAAGCTCTGATACGGATGGGCATAGTATGGTTGTGGCGGGGTCGATATTGAGCTGGATGTCGACGGTCCTGTTGAAGTCAAACGTCAACGGCTTTATTCGCCACGAATGAAGCAAGTCGGTCGATGGGCGCCTGGGGAAGTGCTTACCCGGAATGTCGCCCAGACCAAAGTCGCTCAGGTCCAAGCTTGGCTGCGCAGCAGCTGAGCCCGCCACGTTGGTACTGGCCACAGAACGATCTTTCCAGTCTTCGTTTGAGGGCGGAGCACCGTCAACATGGACGTGCTGAGAGTCGGGGACATTCTGCGGCCATTGATTTGGCACATTCGAGTATATACTATCCATCTGGACAGGTTTTTTTCTTTTTTTTCTGCCGTCCCTTGTTTCTCAAGCGTTATTGGGCAACACTAAACGGCTTATTTCTGTGCAACGAGACGCAGAAAAAGAAGAGAAGAAACGCAGACGGTGTACAAGCCTTTCACCTTTCGCAGGGCGTTCAACAGGTCGCCTCGCTCAACCGCCTGCGAGTTCTGTCTCTGTGATGGTGCTGAGGATTGATGCGCACTGACCAGTCAACGGAGCATTTAGCGTCGCCATCACTTTTGTCTCCGACCGAAGCGGTATTTGAATTTATAAGCGGCACGCCGGCATAGGCTGTGGCTGCCACTGGATGCGATGCGCATGAGCCTTTCTGAAATGATCGCCCATGGTCTGTAAGCCGAGTATACCGCTGTTCCATGTCCCCGGCTGCGACGAGCGGCGCTAACATCCAATGTGCATGTTCATATGGCTCAGGCCTCAACAAACGACCACCCAGCTCGGGCACTCGTACAATAAAAGGTACGTTTAAATGTATTGTTGCTCTCAGATTCTTACAGATACTCAGACATCCGCGTTAGTTTTCGTATCACAGGGCCGATGATCTTGCTGTTGCCTCGTTCGTGTAGGGCACTCTTGTAGGCCAGCCGAAGATTGTATGAATAGCAATGCTTACCTGATGGTTAGTTGGTTGGGTTTCAATGTAACGAACCTAATAGGCATCAACAAACCAAAGCTTATAATTGCAGCAATCAACAACACTAGACAATTTTCACACTACCAAGTCCTTCCTTGTCACCCTCTCCCGAACTACCATAAACGCGTCTCTACGCTTCCTTCTGCCTATGGCCCCCAAAATTCTCAAAGAACAGTCCTCTGACACGGACACGACTAGGACTGAGGTCAGTGCGCGCCATGCCAACGACGGCTTATCTGAATACCTTGTTCTATCTGCAGTTTATCACCAAATTATCCACTGCTGCCGAGGCAATGCGTCAGTTCGGCAATTTCGCGGATGCGCTTGCCAAAGTGGTTGCCAAAGCGCCACTGGATGATCCTGAGGTCGTCGAGGCACTGCAGGCCGCCATCGACGCGATCCCCGCTACGTCGAGGAAGCGCAAACTGACGACCTTGGGGGGAGTGGACGAAAGCGGAAAACGGAGGAAGCGAGAAAAAAAGCCCAAGGACCCCAATGCTCCCAAAGCTCCTCCCTCTGCATACATCCTTTTCCAAAATGATATTCGAAACGTAGTTCGCGAAGAGAACCCGAGTATCCAATACAGGGAACTTATGGGCCTTATATCTCAACAGTGGAATAATCTTTCTTTGGAGAAGAAACAGGTAGTCGTTCGAGAACCCCTTGTCGTTGACTGCTCTTACATTCGTGCCTAGCCTTACTTTGACCGGGTGACGGCTGCTAAACTGACTCATGAAGAAGAATTAGCCAAATACCATGCATCGAACCCGAATCATGTCCCGATGGAAGGGACTTCGAAGCCGTTGAGGAAAGAAGTCCAGCCCGTTGCGAAACCCGAAAAGAAGGTAAGTGCTGCTCAGCCTTGTGAATTCAGATCCTGAGGAGGATAATAGGTACCTGCGAAACCTACACCTAAATCAGCTGTCTCATCGGACAACGAACACTCGGATGGTTCAGACGACGAATCGTCTGCAGAGGAAAAGGGCGAAGAGAAGGTAACGGACGACGGAAGCTCGGAGGATGAGTCGGACAAAGAGCCGACTCCCCCGCCTGCCAAAAAAGCGAAGAAGGCTGACGGTAAGAGGAAGTAAAAGGCCCCGGTAATGACCTTGTGGTCATTCATTTGCACAACATGTTGCAGTTTTTTTGGGCTTCTCTGATGATTTGATACTATACGTATTTTTTGTCGATATTCTTTTACGATACATGATTTCGCAGATTGTAGAAACGTGCCAGTGCCAGTTTTACCTGGATTTCCTTGTAAACCTGTGTCTGCGCTCGGTGACGTGTAAACGACTGCAAAGCCGTGTCCACAAGTCATAACGGCTGTGCACTGCTCCTTACTGCGCCATTCCTTCTGAGGAGGGACTATAAAAGAGCCCTTTTTCCTCTTATCCGTTTCCTTTCACCCACCAGCATGTCTTCTCCTCCTCCCAATCCAGATACAAGAGAACTACCCTATGGATGGGTACAACAGTACAACTGGGAGTTCGTATCTCCCCACCCTTTCTTCAAGATTGACACTGATTATCATCTGCAGGTACCGGCAATGGTGCGCTATGTTGACTGTGGTGGTGATCTGTACATCTCATACTTGTGTAGGTTTTATGTGAACACGCGCGAGAATCCCCCACGTTCATCTTGGGAGCACCCTCTTGGCCCCGCTAACTTTGTCGCACCGCCCGGTCCTCCTCCCGATCGCTCTTACAGCCGCTCCCCATATGGTGATCGCCCATACGGGGGGCCCCCGCCCCAGGGATATGGGTATCAGTCAAGCTACCCTGCCAGTGGTTACAGCGCTCCCTCGGGCGGATACGGGAACAGAGGTCTACCCTAATCTCTTTCGAATTTACTTATGCACTTAGACATAGATTATATATTTTGTTAGGCTTTTTCGGCGGGCAGCAGCAACCTCAAGCTGTTTACGTGGAGGAAGAGCGTAAGCGTCAGAAGAAAGGACCTGGTGTTGGAACAGCTCTTTTGGCGGGTCCGTAGAGAATATTTGCTTGGTTCAGCTGAAGCTGACAATTTGGGATATAGGCGGTGCAGGCCTGGTTGGTGGTGCACTTCTGATGGATGCCATCGAAGATCATGACGAGCGCGAGAGAGAGATGGGCTTCGACCAAGGTTAGTCTTCAGTTCGCACATTGTTCGCTTACTGATTTTGCTTGACAGGCTACCAGGACGGATTCGATAATGGCGCAGACTTTGACGGAGGTTGGTGATTTGAACTTCAGTGACCTCCCAATGGACATCCTTGAAGTCTTCGAGTTGTTTCATATCAACGCGTGGAATTGTTTGGGTTTGCAGAATTACCTCTTGTACGCGATTGAGTATGTGGGTCCGTTCAGGCCCCTTGAATATAATATGGATGTATTGTATCTTGGTCCGATCCGTAGCGGTGCCGCCTTATCCGCCAAAAGGGTCTGTCGGGGGGAAACTAGTAGATTTAAGTATACCATGCTAAGTCTCTAGTCAGGGACGAGGTCCCTGAGCGCTTTTCGTCGGTACACTGCCCTCGTTGGGTTTATATCCACATTCAACTCGCAGCCATCCGACACGATCGTAGAACGCGAATGAGTTACCGAGATGTTACGAGCTCGCATTGCAGCCTAGGCCCTAGACGCAACGGGAGCGCAGGGCCAGAGTAGGTTATTTTCGACTACCCTATCACATTCGAGCTGATGGCTTCGCATCTGCTGAAACTAGATCAACTTACCCCATTGATAGTCGAAATCCTACTCAAAGTCGGCCCAGCTACATTTCTGTCGACGTGCCAGCGGCAACTCCTGCTCAAGCATATGCGACTGCCATCAGGAAGAGGTCACCTGTCCATGGCTGCGCTTTGCATTACACCATCGAACGAAGGCACCAAGAGCAGCAAGGAAAGGCTGAGTTACAGTTAACACCCTCGTGCCCTGGACGGGGTCGTGCCAATGGGCCTGGACTGACGCTTGCCCAACGTCTGTATGCGAGTGCGCTGAACGATAATGCCTCCTTGATCTCATCTTCCGGAGACCCTATTATTTCGCCGATCGACCATCCCTCTTCTTCAACTCGGCCGATAAGTAAAGAGACTCGGGCTTCATGCGACATACTACATCGTAAAACGTCGATCTCCCCGTCGCTGTTTGGCACCGGCTTAGACAACCCGCAACCTTCCAGCCCTTCCAACTTATACCATAGTAGTGTCGTTCAACCTGGGTTGCCATCGTGGGGTTCCACCGGCACCAGTTCTGAAGGTGGTGCGACGCGTCCTGCTTCTCTACTGCCAGGATTGCAGGCCGCAAACTCCTCTCACCAGTCCTGCCGGACTAGTCTTTGGTCGCCTTATTCCCCATTACAAAGTGCTACTTTCCAACCTGGAGTTCCCCACCAGACATTCCAGCCGACACAAGATGTCTCAATCGAGCGTCCAAGTGACATACCAGCAGTCGGTGCTCACGAAGCTTTAGGCCGATACGCAGTGTCCATTGATACTCGCCGGGAAACACATACCGGTCCCGTTACAGGCGGCACAACACCTTCGCATCTACTACTAGAAACATTGACGCCCCCTTCATTCTCACCGCCGCCATTCGAGGAACACGACCAATTATCTATTCCATCTCTAGAAGAAGTGGCTGATGGCCCGCCATTGGTTTTTCGATCACCTGCAGCCGTCTCTCACGAACCACTACCAGCCGACGATGAACACGAGGAAGTTCCCTTGTACACCCTGATTGACGAAGAGCTTCCCCCACCATCGTTTGATGATATTCATGCCGGATCAAGTACCACTGTAGGACCCGTGGAGCAGCCTGAAATTCTATCTCGAGAAATAATCGAGACACCTACCATTCCATCGCAGGCACCGCCCCAATCTCCTCTCCCGTTCTCGCGCGGTCCATCTGCCTGTCCCGCGGAGAATGCGCCAGTGTGCTCTCACTTGGAGGCAACTTCGTTTGCCATCGGTAGAAGTAGAAACACAAATGCAGATGACAGGAGACCACCTTCTGCCAGCACATATCATCCATCTGATCGATCATCGTCTGATCCACTCATCGTGGCTCCCTCGACGTCACGGGCACCACCGACGTCGCCTTCAAGTGCAATCAAGCATGATGAAAGTGTGACACCGCACACACCCCCTCTGCCCTCTAATCATCGCCCTCCAGCGCCATCTTATCGTTTCTCAGATGGCCAGTGTGTCAAGACTTCATATAGTCTTTCTGCAATTCACAGAATCTCCCCTCCTCTGGTAAATTATCGCACTAAACCCACCGCCAGGCAGAGTGCACAGTCATCCCTTCCACCTTCAGCCCTGCGAAGGTGAATGTCCTCAACCCTACCGAATTCAACCTCCGTCTGACGGTTCCTTAATAATAGTGGCCCAAGACCTCCAGAAGCATCAAGCAGGCGTAATTCTCGATCCCTTGTTAGTGCGCCGGGGGACAATATTGCCATCGATACTCTCACGCGCGCTCTGTCTGACATGATGAAAGGGCCATCATCTAGTACACACAATTTCGCGTATGAAAATGTATCATCCGGCGAACAATGCATTCCCAGAACGTCGTTCGGGAACGATCAGAACATTCCAATCAGTCCTACTTCTCACCCTTCTGGGACAACCAGGATTGAGAACTATGAAACGTCCAGAACCGAAGTTGAGCGTTTAGCTCGAGAAGCCTACTTGCCACCTACCCACGGGGTAACCGGCGGTAGAACGGGACATGGAACCCAAGGATTAGGCCCAGGTTTGTGGATGAATCCATCAGGAGACCCGGATTGATGAAAACCTCGGTCTTCACAGCGAACCCTGCACCGTTATCCTCACAACATTTACCACCGACAGTCCCCCCTACCGATCTAATCCCTCCGGTGTATTCACACGACAAGTTCTATACAGAAACCACTTCTACCACAGGTGTCCTTGATCAAATTGGTAAGACGCCAGCGCTCTATTCGGACCGATCCCTCATTGCGTCTACGCAATCGAGTCCCTCGTTCCTGTATTCATCTACTGAGTTTATCCCTCCGCAACAACCGAGGACCCACTCTATGCGATCGTTAGATTCGACGAAATACGGACGCTACTCTTTTCTTCCTCCGCCTCCTCCGCCTCCTCCTCCTCCACCCCCTCGGCCGGTCGGTTTGCTATCTTGGAACGCCTCTGAAACACCGCCAACTCGCTCGCACTCCCAGGATAGCGCACAAGATCTATTTAATCAGGCACCAACCCTGACATCTAATGACTTAGCCAGGAAATTTGCGCATGACGCACTTCGCTTCGCTCCCTCGGGTGATCCCGCACACGCTTTGTAGAACCAATCAATGCTGAAGTTATACATATATGTACAGTAGTGTGCACTCCCTTGTTCTGTATGGTTTTAATATATTGTTTCATCAAGGCTCGGTTATCAATGGCATGTAGCTTTGTGCAAGGCGTTGGGTCATTTTCCATGGGAACCTCTATTGTGGACTTCCGTGCCGCCGATTACTCCGAAGGTTTATCCGTCTATAGGGTTAGCGAACACGTAGTCATATTCCCCATACTTCTCAAGGCCGTTCTCTGCCTACATGGCAAATCCTCCTAATGACTGACATATCTGTTCACACAAAAGGTCATAGTCGTATGACTAGCAGGGCCGAGGACATATGAGCGCAGAAGAGTTATGTTCCCATTGATGAACTCTAAAGCTTGACGGTTCCCTAGCTTCGATTTTTGTTTGATTCATTGACCAACGAGGCAGTTCCGAATCCCTTCATCGATATCACACCATCATGCTGGGTTTATCACCACGTTAGCACCGTAATAAGTGGAAAGTGTCACGTGGCTGAAGCGCTGAAGCCTGCCAAGTGTGTGACGCGTAGAAAATTGCAGGTTACGCTCTCTGCCATTCCAAAAACTCCTGGGGACGTGAGCGACGATTACAGGCTATTCTAAATGCTAGAACTATTGATCCAGCCAGCTGAAACGACCCAAGCTGACCAAATGTTGACCATTGCAACGCATACTCGGCGCTGCCACGCGGCATCAGCTGGACCCATCAATGATGCCCACTGGTCTGCAGTAGATACATAGAGTTGTCAGGAAAAAATGGCAGGATCCATGAAATGTCATGAGACCATTCCAATGTGTATTATACCACTTTACCTCATGTTGACCTCAAGGTGGATTTACTTGTTGGATCAATTATGATGGAGATGACTCGGCTTAGCTCGACTTGTG
Organism: Royoungia palumana; assembly: GCA_038089855.1. Classification (NCBI taxonomy): domain Eukaryota; kingdom Fungi; phylum Basidiomycota; class Agaricomycetes; order Boletales; family Boletaceae; genus Royoungia; species Royoungia palumana. Next base: position 48,678 of record JBBPLQ010000070.1, on the reverse strand, counting down.
CCGTGTTACATTACGAATCTACGTAAGGAGGCTTACGAGATACTCCGAAAGCGTGGCTGGCACGGTTACACTTACCTCACTGGTCGGCTTTCTGGAAGTCGGCAAGATGCCGAAAGCATGGTTAAGTTTAGATAAGAGATTTGCTAAATTGCTGATGAGCCTTCCTGGCTTTTTCTTGCACATGAACACTTGTCAATTCAGACTACTTGATGCTAGGAATGGCTTGGGTACCTTATATTAACTTTGTTGACCTTGTTGGCATTCCCAACATCAACCAATTCTATGTATAGCATGGCTGTCAGATACATGAGTGTTCAAGTTGCACAATGCTTGGTGAGTGTCACTGCACAGAAGAGATCTGACTGTAGCATTGTATAATACTGTATAACTGTGGAGTGCCGCCAGAAGTGTTTAAAAATGAATATTTTTACTAGTGGACAACCTGACATCCACTGTGCCCACTGTAGCACTGTGCCAGTGGTAGGATCACTGGTTTGCTGATGAAGTTTGTGATTGTATATACAGTGTGGAAAATGCCCTACCTAGCTTTGTATAGGGAAGTTTTCTACCTCCTTCTGACAATCTTCTTGTATCTACTTACCTTCACTCAGGACTTCTTCTCAGATCCACTAGGGCCCTTTGGGACTCCCATATGTACCTCACACTTACCTGTCCTACATCCTAGCTACATCCACTTAGCTGGTCCTTGGACCTTTCACTGCACAACTGAAAATCAGCCTTATGCAATCATGGTCTGATCCAGTTTCAGTTTTTTCTGGTTTCAGGCCTGGACTTCCAAACACTAATCTTCTGGGAGGGAAAGCAATTATTATATGTGGTCAAAACCCAAAAAGTTGTGTGGTAGTTCAGCAGTGAATGATGCAGTGAATTGCATCCTACCAGAATGCTTGTTCTGACTATGAGTCTTGTGGCTGCCAGTGAAACACCTGTGAACAAGCTACAATTTCCCTGTATTATGTTTCCTTAATTCTGAGGATTTAACTGCTGATTACCACTAATTACCATCTTTTTCTCATTATGTCTGCCTCAATATTTGAATGCTTAAAGTAGTATGGGCAGTCAGCCTCAGTGAGTCCAGGTTTGCCCGGAGGGACCATTGAATTACTGAAGCCGACTTGCTCTGATTCAAGTCGCGCTTGTGGCGCGGTAGGTAATTACCACGTGATTCTCTATATTTGTATTGTAGTTCCGGCGCCACTAATTAGCTCGCTACTACCAGAAGACGCGTCTTGTATTTTTTTTCCGCGTGACGCTCTTGTTCTTCGCCTTCCACCTCCAACCATACCTAGCAGCCATGGTTCAGACCAGAAGCCGTGGTCGAAATACGGGAACACCTTCAACGTCGACTCCTGGTACATCGGTTTCCCCTCTTTTCAGCAACACGAACTCTGTGGAACCTGAAACCCCTGAGACATCCGAATCAGAAAGGAGACCAGCGAAAAAGACCATTACTCTTTCTGCTCCTGCCACCAAAAATGCTCGAAAACGTCCAGCAGAAGACGAAGTGGATATCAATGTAGCGCCCAAACGAAGGCTTGCTGTTCCTGCTGTGGTCATCCAGGTGCCAAGTATACGCGCAATAAAGACAAAGGCATAGATTTTTTACTCTATGTGTGCTGTCTTGGCTGACTCAAATAATCGATGTAGACCAAATCTACTCTTGACAGGAAGACCAGCGGCAAGGGACAGGTGGTTGTCGTTACCTCAGAGCCTGACGAAGAGGACTCCATATTTGAAGATGAGCAAGACGAGGATTCCGGCGGAAGTAGCTCTGAATACAAAGAAGAAGTAGTCGCGGATTCGGAAGAAGAAGCTTTGAATATGGCTACGGCTATGCAGCGTTCCCGCGAGACTGCTCAGTATGACGATCAACGAAGGTCAGGTGCCGGTCCGTCAACTTCCAGATCGCGCGCCCTGGAAAGTGATGAAGACCTGTCCGAGATCGCCGAGTCTGATGGTAATTTGGAAGCGTTGTCGGCAGAAAGTTCTGATGATGAACCATCGCCAAAAGGAAAAGGGAAAGGGAAGGGGAAGGGAAAGGCAACACCCAAGGGGGGGACGAAATTATCTGCTCAACCCATGACATGGGCAGAAAGGGCGGAGCAGCGCAGAATTGCGCGGCGGGAGCGACACGCAGTCAAAATCGAGGAGCGTAAGCTAGCGACAAAGCTCGGTCGTAGCTTAACATCGGTATGTCCAACTTGGTTGGCTCAGAATGAGAATTTACCCGAACGTGCACTGTAGTCGGAGAGGACTTCCCTGGCGTTACAGAGGCATCACCCGGAGCTCAAGGATATGTGGGGCGACCTCGAAGAACAAGTCCCCGTGATCGTGCCGGAAAAGGCCGAACAACCTGCAGGATTAAAAGTCGCGCTCTTGCCATTCCAGCAGGAGTCTCTTTGGTGGATGCGAAAGCAGGAGAATAGTATTTGGAACGGTGGTATGTTGGCCGTAAGTGTTCCATTACCGTAATTTTTTCAAAGTGCCAACCCCTTTGGTTTGTCAAGGATGAAATGGGGTGAGGACTCTTGATTCTTTCCATCGGCGACGTTAACGTTTTCTTCTTCTGTGCAGTATGGGAAAGACAATTCAGATGATCTCTCTCTTTGTGTCAGACTTGAAGCGGCCCAATCTTGTCATTGCGTGAGTAGCTCTGTACTCCGAGTTCTCGTCTCTGTCATATTGGTAATCAAACAGGCCGACTGTTGCAATTATGCAATGGCGCAACGAGATCAACACTCATACCGAGGGTATGAATGTTCTCGTCTGGCACGGTGCTTCTCGCACAATTGATCCCCAACAACTCAAACAATGCGACGTGGTATACCGGTTTTTGCTGACCCGTCGTTCGCAGATGCTGATCATGGACAGGTCTTGACCACTTATGCTGTGGTGGAAAGCTGCTTCAGAAAGCAAGAATCTGGTTCCAAGCGCAAAGGACATATTGTCAAAGAGTCGTCCCCCCTTCATCAAGTCAAGTGGAATCGGATCGTTGTATGTTTCATATCCGATCATCTTCCCAAAAGTATTGATGTAGATCCAGCTTGATGAAGCCCATAATATCAAGGAACGTGCTACTAACACCGCTAAAGCCTGCTTTGAGCTTGATGGTAAACATAAATGGTGTTTATCGGGAACCCCACTTCAAAATCGCGTCGGAGAGCTTTATAGCATGATTCGTTTCCTAGGAGGGGATCCCTTCGCTTTCTACTTCTGTAGGCCACTTCCCTTGATACGGCGTTTGCCTTATTATAAGTTACTTCATAGGCCGGAAGTGCGATTGTAAATCTCTTCATTGGAAGTTCTCCGATAAACGAAGCTGTGATGGTATGTATATGTCAAATTCTGTGCTAATGTCATGGGTGAACCTTGAATGCCACAGAATGTGGTCATAGCCCCATGCAGCATGTAAGTCATTCTTCTAATATTTCCTGATTTTCTACCTATACATTTCTTAGACATGTTTCTGGAATAACGAAATTTTGACGCCCATCCAGAAAAACGGCATGGAAGGGCCTGGCAAGACGGCTTTCAAAAAGCTGAGAGTTCTTCTGGATCGTATGATGCTCAGGCGAACAAAGGTATGCTGTATCGTACTCTTATCTGTAGACAACCAGTGAGCTGTCTTTCAGATACAACGTGCAGATGATCTTGGGCTTCCTCCACGGACGGTTATAATTCGGAGGGACTACTTCAGTCCAGAAGAGAGAGAATTGTATCTTTCACTCTTTTCTGATGCCAACCGTCAATTCAGCACCTATGTCGATTCTGGTACGGTCCTAAACAGTGAGCTACCACCATTTGATCGTTATCCCACCAATTCACATCGTGGATCAGATTATTCCAATATTTTTAGTTTGTACGTAGATCATCGTCCGATTTTTATGCACTCATATGTTGGCAGAATCACACGTATGCGACAAATGGCATGCCACCCTGACCTAGTTCTCCGCAGCAAGAGCAATGGAAACAGATTCTTAAATAGCGAGGAGCTGACTGAAGCCACTGTATGCAGACTCTGCCATGATATCGCTGAAGATGCTATCCAGGCCAAATGCCACCATATCTTTGATCGCGAATGTATGAGGCAGTACCTGGGCGCGGCAGCAGAAATCAATGTATATATTCCATCGATCTACTCCACTCGGTCTCAGATATATCTGAATCTTTCTAGCCCGAATGCCCAGTTTGTCATCTCCCCTTAACCATTAATCTAGAAGGACCTGCACTGGAATTAGAATCGAATCTACCGACCGCAAGGCAGGGAATTCTTGGTCGGCTCAACCTCGACACCTGGCGTTCGTCTTCGAAGATTGAAGCACTAATTGAAGAGTTGTCCAATCTTCGGTCACAAGACTCCACGACAAAGAGCATCGTGTTTAGTCAATTCGTCAACTTTTTAGATTTGGTCGCGTTCAGGTTACAAAAAGCCGGATTTCAGGTGGGCGTTTCCCCGTCTCAGGTTTTCAGGTGTTCATATCTGCTAGATATGTCGACTTGAGGGAACGATGACGCCTCAAGCTCGTGATGCCACCATCCAGCACTTCAGTAGGCATATTCTATCCAGGTGTTCGGTCATAACGTTTTTTCTTCAGTGACCAACATCCATGTAACTGTTTTCTTGGTGTCCCTGAAAGCGGGTGGTGTCGCGTTGAATCTGACGGAAGCTTCACGTGTTTATCTCATGGACAGCTGGTGGAATCCCGCCGTTGAATATCGTGAGGACACCACTTCTCCCATTTCTCAGTTAGTGCAGTGTGCTTACAGACTTACAGAAGCCATGGACCGTATTCATCGGCTTGGGCAGCACCGACCTGTGCATGCCATCAAGCTTGTTATTGAAGACAGTATAGAGAGTCGTATCATTCAGGTATGTAAGTCATCTGAGTCTATCACGCACGGCAAAATGGCTTGCAGCTCCAAGAGAAGAAGTCTGCTATGGTTAACGCAACCTTATCCACCGATGAGTCGGTATGTAAGCTCTTTCTTTGCATTGTTGCCCCACTGAAGCGGGATGTCTGGGTAGGCTATGGGCCGCTTGACCCCCGAGGATGTACGTATGAACTTACCCGTTGATTACGCTAGCTTATCTGCACTGTGACATGGCCTAGCTCGGATTCTTGTTTAGGGTATGTGCGTGTTGCTCTCTCTGTGCCACGTTACTAAACCAGTGGCTCTAGCTCTAATTGATCTACCAGTAGCCCCGGACACTGGATGGTTTTCATTGTGTACATACTGGATTATTGTAGTCGCTTGATGTATATAACTTGCAACCCGGTGTGAGTGAACGAGCCCGATTTCACGTGCGTGGTCGGCCGTGGCAGAATCCCACCAGTTCGACGAGACTATCCACCACTAAACTTGCGATGTCGTCCAAGGGTAACAAACAGTATACACTGGATGAGGTTGCACAGGTGGGCTCAGTGGCCCTACCGTGTTGCACAAATTAACTTACTGATATCCAGCACAACCAACAAGGCAACCTGGCAAGTCTCTTCATCCGGATAGGGTCCATCGGTTCATGACCCTTTTGTAGTGGATCGTTATCGACGCTAAAGTCTACGACCTAAGCCGTTTCGCAGACCTCCACCCCGGGGGTGCCAATGTTTTCCACGCCCCTGGCGTCGGTAAGTCGTTGCCATCTTCTAAGCTGGGTCGCCATGTCGTGACTGTTCCGCTTTCTCTGCGTCTACCTATGCACCTGGCAGCCGGCAAAGACGCGACCGATGTCTTCTTCGGCCTCCACCGCCACGAAATCCTCCTCCGCCCCCAATACGCCCGTCTCCAAATTGGAACCATCGCTGGCCAAACCGAACGCATCATCGCCCCGAGCCCCGGCGCGCTCTCCTGCATCCCGTACGCCGAGCCAACGTGGCTCAGTCAGGGGTTCTTCAGTCCATACTGCCACGACGGACATCGTCGGTTCCACAAGGCCGTCCGGACGTTTTTCATGGCAGAGGTGTACCCCGAGGCGGTGCGGTGCGAAGAGAGTGGGAAACGGGTCTCGCAGGAGATGGTGGATAAGCTTTCGTGAGTCGTGGGTCGTCCGCCGGCGCGTTCGCGTTGTGGGCAGCGGAACGACCGACCGCTGTTGCTGACGATTCGCGCATCGCAGTGCCATGAACTTTTTGGCGATGCGGATCGGTCCGGGGAAACATCTTCGAGGACGTTCGCTCATGGGGGGAATCGTCAAGCCGGAGGAGTACGACCACTTTTATGAGGTACGTTGTCCCCCGTGTTCGGCTCGCTTTGTGGCGCTCAGGGTTGATTTCTTTTTCCGGACTAGCTCATCCTCAACCTTGAGCTCGCGCGTTTCGGGACCCGCGGTTTCGTGGATGGGCTGCTCAATGGTGGTGTCATTGCTTTGCCACCTATCCTCAATTTCGGATCGCCGGAAATCCAAGCACAGTATGTCCCTGACATTCTTGGAGGGAAGAAGTACATTGCACTTGCGGTCACCGAAGCCTTCGCAGGGAGTGACGTTGCTGGTATCCAGACGACTGCCGTGAGAGACGGTGATGATTGGGTAGTCACTGGGACCAAGAAGTGTGTTCTTTCGTCTCTTTTGCGGCAACAGGATCCGATGTTTCAATTCGGACAGGTGGATCACGAACGGGACGTTTGCGGACTACTTCACCACGCTGTGTCAAACCGATGTATGCATTGTCCTTCCTCCCCGTGTTGCAGGTTGACGGCGTTGTGTATGCAGCAAGGTCTCTTGGTCCTCCTTATACCTCGCTCTGACAACGTTTCTACGAAGCCTGTCAAAACGTCTTATTCTGCGACAGCTGGAACGGCATATGTGACGTTTGATGGTGCACGCGTCCCCGCATCGCATATGCTCGGAAAAGTGGGACAGGGGTTGTATGTCATCCTGAGTAATTTCAATCACGAACGGTGGATGGTGGCTGCAACGAGCTTGGGTGCACAGCGACTGATTGTGGAGGAATGCCTCAAGTTGGTTCACAACGTCTTCTTGTCTGGGTTGGGCGTTGATAAGCCGTATTCGATGACAGGTGGACCAACCAACGCATTGCCTTCAGGAAGCCACTCAACTCTCAACCCGTCATACGTGCCAAACTTGCGCTGATGATCGAACGTGTGGAATCATGTCAGGCGTGGATGGAGAACATCACTCACCAGATGAACAACGTACGTCGACTTCTTTTTGGATGCTGCGAGTACATTCGGATGTACCTGATCGCAGATGAGCTACGCGGAACAATCGGACAAGCTGGCAGGGCCTATTGCACTTCTTAAAAAGTTTGTGTTCAACATTCAGCGCTCTGCGTCTACTCACGCGTCGCCTGTAGGTACATCTCGCGGGCGGGCCGCGAGACCGCGGAAGATGCGACGCAGATGTTTGGCGGACGTGGCATTACCGTTGGCGGAATGGGAAAGATTGTCGAGAATGTGCGTACACACGATGTTGACTCGTCTTCCGTTGTTTGACGCATCGATTCAGTTTCACCGAACGTCACCCTTTGATGCCATTCTCGCTGGTGCAGAGGACGTTCTGGGAGATCTGGGAGTTCGCCAGGCGATCCGCAAGATACCGAAAGATGCACGTCTGTGAAGAATGCGATGGTATTTCCCATTTGTACGTGGTATTCTAACGAGTGTTCTGTATCTGTTGTAGCTATGTATACATTCCATGCACTGCCTCCAAATGCCAAGTTGAGAGTCAGGATGTAAGTGTCCAAAATTATGAGAAGATGTGTGGTATAATAGATGGTCCTGGATACCTTATGTACCTCGATGCTTCGTTGACGTACCAAGTTGAAAGGGGGAAAGCTCGGCCACTCCATAACACCTCCTCAAACGTCGCGTGCGCTCGCCTTACCACAGCCCAGCAACCCCGACAAGCACTGCAGCACTGATCACCAGCGTCTGTACCTCTGTACCGCGCCATCGCTTGCTGATCGCTGCTCCCGTTGCGCCCGGACTACCGGTCGATGCGGCCTGCCCACTCGTCGACGTCCCATTCGTCTGTCCGGGTAACTCCATCCCCTGTAACACGTAACCCATGTCCACGCACGTCGTGTAGAGCACTGTGAACAGACGAGATTCTCAGTCGGGTGGAAAGCAGGCGGGGACCGACACGTACGATTGAGACTGGTCTGGAGGGTAGTGTAATTACCGGCGTCGAGCGCCTTACCGACGCAGACCAGGCAATTGTAATATTGTGTTCCAAAGGTGGTCGTGCAGCACGCCGTGGCAGGACATCCCTAATGTAGTAGTTATCGAGACGATCAGCGGCAGGTACGGACGGCAAAAAGTAAAATGAGGGCCAGGGTCCGGGAAGCGGGGTTGTAACTCCGGCGCGGGAAGACAACGCCGATGGACGACTCGGAGAGAACGCTCACCAAACTGATCTCGTTGCTGACGGGCGTGCATGTGGAGGTGCATGCAGAGTCAGAGGGCGGGTCTGGGGATCCGATGTTGATTTGTCGTTTGCTGAGCGAGCCAAGGGGGACGCGAGCAGCGAGCAGGGCGGCATTGTCGGGAGGTTCCCTGAGTGACGCTGTACTCACGCACAGGACAAGAGCGAGGGCACAGACGACGAGCGTTGGGATGTGCATGGTCAAGGGAAGGGGCAAAGGAGCGACGTGAGAGTTGAACGTCGAGAAACGAAAAGTCAAGGACAAGGTACCGGTGCTTGGGTGACACTTCGTAAGCGCCAAGCACGGGGTTCCGATTGCAAGCCCGTGCTGACAATGGCAGGACGGCCGAGTGGATGGACGAGGGGAACATCCCACGAGGAGTGCGTCTATATTCGGGCGTGTTTGGAACAGAACCCATGACGGCGAGAAAAAGAAAGAATATCGGATCAGACTGACTCGCTCACTCTTGTTATGTAATAGCCGTTCTTTGCCAGTGCATGTCAAACACACACCCGCCCAGTTTCTTCCCAACAGCTGCTCTCGTGCGTGTCCCGTTCTGCTCGCGGTCCGTCCGTTCACCCTTTGTAGGACCATGCAGCAGCAGGACTCGGCGCGGGTGTCGTCGCCGTCCTCTGCATGCACCCGCTCGACCTGCTCAAAATCAAATTCCAAGTATCGACGTCCGAGCCGCAGGGTGGCATCGGAAAGCAAATATGGAATTCCTTGCGTAGCATACGCGCAGAACAGGGCTGGAAAGGTCTTTATCGTGGCGTGGTCCCAAACATCGTCGGGAATGCCTCCAGCTGGGGCCTCTACTTTCTCTTGTCCGTCCATGTACCTCCGGCACCGCGTCTCGTCGCTGACATCGTATCGACAGCTACAACATGCTCAAGAAACGCGCCTCTGGGGATGATCCAAACTTCAAGCTGTCTCCCGGTGCTTACCTGCTCTGTTCTGCTCAAGCAAGTTCGCTACGAGTTTCTCGGTCATGCCCATTTGTCCTGACGCGACCACAGGTGCTGTGACTGCCATCATGACCAATCCCGTATGGGTCGTCAAAGTACGCATGTTCACTACGCGTGCGAACGATCCTACTTCTTACAGGGGGCTTTGGCGTGCGTGGGGTTTTTACTTTACTTTGCATGCTCTGACCCTCTTCTGTGGCAGATGGGTTTTCGTCGATATACCGTACAGAGGGTGTACGCGGCCTGTGGAAGGGGACATCTCTTGCGCTCTTTGGCGTCAGCAACGGCGCAATCCAATTCATGGCTTACGAAGAGATGAAGCAGTGGGGCTTTGAGCAGAAACGAAAACGGTTTGCACGTGCGGGTAAAACGATGACGCCAGAGGACGATAAACTCGTACGTTTCATACCGCTTGCGCTTTTCCTGAATTTACACTCGCGCAGTCGAACACGGCATACACCGTCATGTCAGGCGCAAGCAAATTATTTGCCCTTGCGGTGACGTATCCATACCAAGTCATTCGTTCGCGTCTACAGGTGGGTCTTGCCGTGCTCTGTCCCGTCCGATGCAGCTTTCTGACGCCGCGCAGAACAACGCCACGGTGCAACTATATCCTGACATCCCCACGACAATCAAACGGACGTGGCGAGGAGAAGGCATCAAAGGCTTCTATCGCGGCCTCGGGACAAACCTTGTTCGTGTTCTTCCTGGGACATGCGTCACGTTTGTCGTGTATGAGAACCTCGCGTGGTTATTCCGGACCACCGCTCTCAGACGCGAGCAAAAGTACGAGAGAAACGGAGTGTCGTCATAACTCACCACATAGGCAAAATTATGGTACATATCCTCATAGTCTAAGCGGAAAATTATACTCTATAGAGCCCTTGTACGACACATTAATCATTCTTCCCAACTCATTCATCCTTTCAGAAAGGTCCTAGGAGAGTAGGATCAGCAGAGCTGAACTGATGTCCGGTGCTCAAAGTGGGTCGGTCAAAATAACTATAACACATCATGCCCCATCGCGTAGAGCGCCTACGCCCCCACTCATTTGCAAGCCTGCTCAAGACGAGGAGACAAGCAGGGCAAAGGCGAGACTGGAACTACGAGTAGCTCCCCACGCTCGATCTAATTTCGATCATCCCTCCGACGAACTAAGAGATCGGCGAGAACGAACAGAACGTTTTACTCACGAGATCCTCGCCAACGATCCCGTGTCCTGGATTCAAAACAAGGCCATGAGCACCCATACAAAAAGAGGGGAGGAACGGCAAAAAACCAGGAAACGGATCAAATAACTATAACCACACACTCTCATCGCGCAGAAGCGCCCACCCCTGCGCCCGTATATGCATACAGTCTCAAGACGAGCCTGTATGCTGAACGAAGGAGAGACTGGACAGTAAGTCCCCACGCTCGCAAAGTGTATTTTTGGATATCATCATTCCGCACGAAGAACAAATCGATGGGCACAGCTAAAATGAATCTCACCGTGGATATGGACGACGAGCGATACGAGCGAAGCAACAAAAAAACACGGTTCAAATATTATTTATGCATGTTATGCAGGACCTTTGATTTTCAACAACGCCAAACAACCGTTTCGGCGCTGCCAAGTCATGGCGTCGTTCTGTGAGTAGAAAAAAAAGAATCCAAATAAAAAACGAAAGCCAATGACACACGTCTAGGTTACCTCCGCGTGCCCACGCGCCACATACCCATACCCCACACGGCCTCTCGCTCGTACTCCCTCCCCCTCCCCCGCATCGTACCGCGCTTCCCGCCACCACCCGCCCGTCGCCATTTCGAACCGGCCCCGCTTGCTGCACCACCCACCCCCTCCCCGCGTCACGACCCCGAACGCCGCCCGACGAACCGCCACATCCCGTTCTCCCACGTCTACGTCCTCGACCCAGACACCAACGCCCGTTCGGCGGCCAAACAGCCCCTCGACGACCTCCTCGCCGGTCTCGCGTGCGCCAAGGGCTCGGAACGCCGCGTCGTCGAGCTCGTCGCTGCATCGCCGGATCCGATCGTGCGTCTGACGACGCGGCACGCGATCGAGGCGCGGTACAGGGAGATGCGGCGCGTGCTCAAAAAGGGGGAGAGGGTCGGTGAGGGCCCAAAGGAAGTGCAGCTCACGTACGGGGTTGCGCAGGCGGATTTGGAGCACAAGCTGCGCAAGGCGAGGCGGGAGCTCGACAAGGGGTATCGCGTCGCCGTCACCGTCAAGGTCAAGTACGCCTGTCGACCGTCCAGCAGACAGGAACTGGTCGCTTTCGGGGACGAGATCGCGGACATGCTTGGCGAGGTACACGAGTGGAAGGCGCGCGAGGTGACGGATCGGTTGATGGTCTTGTCGTTCCGGAAGACGGGGGATTCATGACGTCTACGCGATGTGATGCATTCTCTATCGCTATTGTACAACCTAGCATACTTTTCGCGTCCGCTGGGATATCTCCTTCCTCTCCAACTGCAATAGATGTCTTCTACGACGCTTCCAACCGTGGCCCGCTTTCTTCCACTCTGAGCGTTGAACGGGAAGTCCTCGCTCCTTGTGTGTCGGTAAGGCATGTGACAGGAATCGTTGCCTTGGCCTCGAGAAAGCGAGTGGCTGGCGATTCACAGCCTGGGTTCCAGGTCGGTTCATGGACTCGTACACCCACGTACCGACGAACAGCCTTCTGTACGCCATAGGAACCTCAAATCCGGCATCCAGCATCCCATGTACGACCCGCTGCAAAAACGGGTTGCAATTCCGAGGGACTACACCCCGCCTCGAATACCGCACTATCGCTCTCCTCTCCTTCCGTCGCCAGTGTGCTGGTCTTGTCTGGACAGCCCGCCGCACCATGCCGGGTTGCCGCGTAAACATATCCAGCGCGGCATTGAAGAACCGCGCGTCCGGCTCGAGCTTGTACACGCGAGGTTGTGCGTTTGGGACGATACGTGCAAGGGTGTCGTAGATATCGCGTGCGGCGCGGAACATGGAACGGTAGAGCACCGCGCCCATACGGAGCCCGAGCGTCCTCCTCGACCGGTGTCTGCTAGCGATCTTGTCTTTGGCGAGAACGTACCGTGCCCATCCCTTGACCTTGTCCTTTCTGTTCCCACGCGGCTGCCATTTGTGCTCGACCTCGACCGACGCGTCTTGCATGCGAGTACGGACACGGAGGCCCTTGCGCGCTTCTGCCGCATACAGCTGCATCATGATCGTGTATGCGTGTATCGGGAGACACCATCCCTCGCCGACCTCGAGACCATCACCTCCGGCTTTTAACCAACTGATCCTCTCGGCTTGTTTGGCAAGGAGCCAGACGCGCTCTGCCAAGCCCGTCCTCCCCGCTTTGCAAAGCGCGTTCAGAACCGAAGTGAAAAAATGGGGGCCAAGATTGATGGCGCGGGAGAGCTTGTCTTGCCGTGCGCGGTGCGCCATGATAGCGCGCTCACTGGCGCTGGGTGGGTTGTCCCCCCACGCCGGGTGATCGACAATGGCCAATTCGGGAAGGACGTGAAAAAGAATGGAGGCAACGACGTGCGGGTTCCCTGACGCTGTGAGGTGAGTGATGTAGGAGGTTAATGTGTACATGTCTGCGGGGACTTTGGAAGACACGGGGGACAGTGCCAAGAGTCTGGTGAAGGATTGGGTGGTTGGGTCAGGTCGAGATTGATGGAAAGCATCTGATGAGACGACAATGCCGTGGTCACTGTTCTCCTTCAGTTTCCGAAGTTCTGCAACAGCAAAGGAGACGATGTCGTTCCGCCTCAAGAGAGTGCCGGATCGTACAATGATGTTGTAGGTGGTGGTGTCAGGCTTGAGATTAGGTCGCCGCACATGTTCCATGTGATGGAGAACGTCCCGGGCAAGGGAGACTGAGAGACGATGGCGGAGCGCGTAGTGCAGGAGAGTGTTGTATGTCTCTCGCGAAAGAAGTGGCATGGCGTGTATGGGTTTGCATTGGTGCTTGCCCGGTGGGTCTTTTGCCTTCCTTGTCGGAAGGTTTTGCAAGAGGCCAAAGATGACACGATGGAAATACCTGTGCGCGCTGACCGACCGTTCACAATGTCCTTTTATAACCATGACCTTGTCCGGAAGCTTCGGACAAGAGTAAAGGGCACGCAACAGTTGAGAGAAGTCGGAAAAGGGCAATGACCGACTCTCGATAAGGCTAGCCAAGTAGGCTAGAGCCTGTAAAGCCTCTTCGCGGTCACCGGAATCGTCGGAAAGTCGCTCCTCGCATTCCTGAGTGATCGCCTTCAAGAGACGCTTGGAGGGTATCCTCGTATGAATAAGTTCTTTCCAACGGGCGATCAAATGCGGCGAGGGAACACCTTGGCATGTCTCTTGCTCCGTTATCCTTGCTTTGATCTCCTGAGCTTTCTGGGCTTTTGTCTCGTAGTCCTTGATGAGGAGAACGAACAGCAACGACCCCATGATGATCTCGCCTTGGAGTAAACAAAAGTTGACGAGGGCCTCGAAAGCGCGGTCCGAGCATTGTTGTCTGTTCTCCCTGGCTCGAAGTAGGAGCGTGAGCGCAAAGCGGAGACCATCGTCTTCGACCGCGTCTGGGTTGATGGGGAGACTGTCTGGGATGAACCCGGGAGAGCGGATGATAGAGGCGCCTTTCTCCTTGAGCACGCTGAACACGGTCGGAGGGGCATGCAAAAGTGCTTCGGTCACCTTGACAAGGGTGGCCTGCCGCAAGGGGATGCCTTGTTTCATCAGAGTCTGCGCGGTCTCGTACACTTTGAGCGGGGATTCGTTTCGAACCATGTGGTGCAACATGACATGGGCGGAGAGCTTCGGAGAAATCGGCTCGCCAAAAGCAATGGGCGTGAATTCGAACGCAGGGATGAAGGGGACTTTGAGAGGTTCGGGATGTGGGCCGTTGGCACGGCTAGAGGAGCATAGCGAGTTGATGATGAAGAGGGCATCGCGAAACGCGCCGCTGCCGCACGCTAGACGCACTGCTTTGGCGGCAACGAGCGCAGGACGCTGCAACGAAAGCGGGCGTGAGTCAGAGCGGGGGGAATTTACGTGCGGTTGGACGGAAGGTTCAGCAAAGAGCTCGTCTGCATGGGACTTGACAGACACTTGCGAAAGCGCGCGTCTGGAGGAAGCGCACACGGGGCGGGAACGAGGAAGGGCTCGAGTGCGCGTGCTACGAGCGAGTTTTGACAAGGCCCATTGCATGGGTCTCTCATGCCTTGGAGCGACTCTTCTGAGCGTGTTTCGCGAGCAGAGACGACAGACTCACCCCGTAGCAGCAGAAAAAACGAGTCGCACGTGACAACAAGTTTTCAGACTCTCGAGTTGCGTGCGCAATTCCAAGCAAACGATGAACTACGACAGACCGTACAGAGGAGGGCCTCCCCGGCGCAGACATAGAGAAAAAGGTCTAGGTGAGGTCTTGCCGTCAACGCACTCGGTCCGCACCAGAACTCGCATGACCTGTCGCTACAGACGACTACGATCACGACCGTCGTCGGGAACATGACACCCCAGAACACACCATCAAAAATATCATCATCAAGATGGGTGAAGTCGTACGTCTGCTGCGTCGTTAGGAGCTCCTTTCCCTCACGCCCTGTAGGATCCCGTCCAAGAAGTTCCCCGAGTAGCTAAACAGATCCGTGAGGCGCCTGTCACGGTTGCATCCATATCGGAAGGTATTCGCATTGCGTGAGTGGGGTCCCGACCCCTCACCCATATACTGCTCACTTACCGCAGCGTCACCGAGCAACCCTACAAGATCTCATACTACGCCGCCCTTCTTCGTTTGTTGCATGACCCCTCACCCTCCGAGGCAGAGACGGTGCAAGCATCTGGGTCGTCGTCCTTGCCTTCGCTTGGCAAGTTGGTCCTCGAAGACTTTTGGAAGGGCTTCCAAGGCTACCTCGACAAGCTGGCATGGCGTCACATACGCCTCTGCGTACGTTCATCCACGCGGGTCACCGCACACTCTGACCTCGTCGCTAGATACATTTCTTTGCTCACTTGATGGTCGCTCAAGTCATTTCTATCGAATCCATGTCTGCACTCCTCCAGTCATTCGCAGCTGTCCTCGATGAATTTGGCGTCTCGTATGGACGAGGGAAGAATGCGGCTCTCTGTGCTACGGAAGGATTGTTAATCGTATGTCTCTTCTAGCCTTCTCACTCACTCGCTCACCAAGAATTCTAGGCCGGATCGGTTATTAGAAAGAGCTCCTCGCCGAACACGACTGAAATCATCAAAGCCATCCAAGCTTTCAACGAATCTGTGACCTCTTCCAAAATTCTTGTCCAGCCTATGTCTTCCCTCGAATCCTCCGACGCTGCACTCCTCGGTCACGCCGAAGAGGTACGGTTTGTCGGATAATATTCACACGTTTTCTGACCGCAAGTCGCAGCTTCTCGAGAGTGGTCTCGCAGTACTCAAAGTTCTTGAGTCGTCCGAGTTTTTGGATGCTTGGAGTAGCGTCCCACAGCCTTATCTTGACTACCCAGACCTAGACCCCACCATCACTTCACCTTTCGAGTTGCCGTCCATCTTGGTGCCCCCAGAGGTCATCGAGCTCGACGGTCTGGCGACCGACGCGGGCGAGGATGCTCAGGTGAAAAAAGAAGAATGGCCAGAATACCTGTTTCACCTGTTTGACGACACCGTACGTTGCAGTTTGTCTCCAAGAAGCCGCGTCTTAACGTTCTTGACAGGTAACTCCAGATCCTATGAGTTTATCTGGCTTTTTGATCCGGTCTCACATCCGAGATATGATCGACATCTTTGAGGTCAACCGAAAGGACTGCGCCAGACTGTTGCTCGAGTATCCCAAATGGTGCATTCAAGGGACATTCATGCCCAGATCAGGCGCGCCGTCCCTTACCGAGGAAGATCCAAGCGTTAAACACTGGCAACTCGAGAGTGTCACCATTGAAGTAGGTCGTGTTTCATGTCGGCCGTTGAGGCGCTAAGGATCATTTTGTGCATCAGACGGTGCTTGGCTCGCTGTTCTCCCTTCCTGAGTCACCCCATAAATCGATCTACTATATCGCACTCATCACCGAACTGTGCAAAACCTCACCGTCTACGGTTGGCCCGGCAGTCGGCAAGTCCATCAGGAAGCTGTATACTTTGCTTGGCGACGGGCTTGACCCTGAAATCTCTCGTCGGTTTGTCGAGTGGTTCGCTGTGCACATGAGCAACTTTGGGTTCCAGTGGGTGTGGAAAGAATGGTGGGTCTAGCTTTTCGGTCTGAATGGGTTATCGTTGACTTGGTTTCAACAGGGTTCCAGACCTTGTCCTCGTAGAACAGCATCCGAAACGCTCCTTTGTGCGCCGAGCTGTTGAACTCGAAGTTCGGTTGTCGTATCATGATCGGATTCTCAAAACTCTTCCTGAGCCCATGCAAATCGACCCGAGCGTGATTGCGACCCAACCGCCTGGGCCCAACTTTGAATATGAAGATCCCGGTATGTGGACACGACTTATCTTTGCTACTGCCTTATGCCTCCCTGGCAGCGAACCCCTACTATGATGCCACCGAGCCTCTCCTCAGCCTCCTGCGTGGCCGTTCCCGCGTTGATGAAGTCATATCCCATCTCGACATTCTCAGGGCGACACTCGAATCGACCCCTTCTGCTCCGCACCCATTTACGTCCATCGACAGCCTCGTGCGTTCGATTTCCGTGAAATCGCTGCTCTCTGTCGGTTCTCGGTCTTTCTCGCACCTGCTCAACGCCATCGAGCGTTACCTTCCTCTCCTTCGTGGACTTTCTTGCCCTGGTCTCGTGCAAGGTGGTGGCGACCTCACCGAGGCCAAAACGGACATTCTCAACGCGGTGTTTACCTTTTGGGAGCGAAACCGACAGGTGGTCGGGATCGTGTTCGACAAGCTGATGCAGTACCAGATCGTCGATCCGACCGATGTGATCGCATGGACGTTTGGGAATTCGGCGCGCAACGATGGGCAGGAGTGGACGGGCACGAGCGGGCCCATGTCCGTGTGTGCGTTTGAATGGGACCTGATCAAGGGTGCGATGGACAAGGCCAACGGGAGGGTGATGGTCGCGCGACGAAAAGTAGCGGCGCTGAGAAAAGAACAAGACGACAGCATCGCGCGCGTCAAGGCGAGCGGTGGGGCGGATGCGGCGAGCATGGAGGCAGACGGGGAGGTGAAGCCTCTCGGACAAGGTCAGGGTCGCGTCTCTTTATCGTCGACTCCATCCTCGTTACGTTTATTGACGTTTATTTTTCGCAGATGACTCGGCCGAGAGTCCGCAGTTGACGACCGCATTGAAAGCGTTTGCGAGTCTGACACGCGAGCAAAAGGGTGCGTTGTCGCGGACGATCGAGGGATTCGTGGCGTGTCTCGCGCGTTCGACCAACGACGGGTACGAAGGCGTGCACGGCCACGACGTGATTGGAGACGACGCTTGGGACCGACGCCTCACGTGGGGCAACGACGAATGGAAGACCTGGGAAACCTGGGGATGGTATAGACACTTTTGCAGAACGGTTCGGCCGTCTGATCTGGGTTGTTTTCCCCGACTCACGCTCGCTTTTTCTAGTATGCGCCGTACCTCCGCAACTATGCGACGACGCTCAGCACGGTCGGGTTTGCCAAGATTCAGGATTCGATCGATCCTGCTGTGGAGCTGATCAAGAAGACGTGGGATATCGCCACGGGACAAGAGGGTTGATCCTGTCGACTGCCGACTCGTGCATAATTATCTTTTCCAGTAACGCTCGCTCGTTCAGTAATAACATCATGTCTATCATGGGTCTACCATGAGCACGTAAGATCTAGTCGTGGACATCTATCTAGGGGTATATACGAGCGCCACGTGCGACGTCAATCCTTCTTGTCCTTGACCGTCGTGCGCGTGCCCGTCGAGTATCCGATCGTGCCCAGGAACACCAACGCAGCCCCGGACCACATCATGGGGTTGGCTTGACCGCCATACACGGCGACGCTGAGCAAGAGGGAGACGGCCTTGCGCACCGTCAAGATGAGCGTCACGGTCAGCGACGAGACGCGGCCCGTGAGCCTATTGACGCCGATGACGCACAACAGCTGTGTCGCCGTGTTGGCGGCGAGATAGACGACCATCGAGGGGAGCACGAGGGCGGGCACGCGAGGGCGCAGCGTGTCGGGGAGTGCGAACCCGAGGTGGGTGCTCAGGTCGAGGAGGGAGACGTGGGGGCTGGCGCCGAGACGGACGAGCTCGGACGCGATGTTGTCCCGGGAAAAGTAAAAGAGGGGAAGGGCGAGGGCGTGGATGTAAAACATGTTTTCTTGCCAGGACGGGGCCGGCCGTGCGCGGGGGTCGCTGTGTGCGGGACGGGACTCGTGAGGTTGGACGTAGCGCGCAAAGACGTAGTCTTGTGCGAGGCCGAGAAATCCGGACAGAAGGAGGGCGAGGGCGAGGATGGAGATGCCTTGTGCGTAGCGGGACACGTCGGACGGTCGGACGGAGGTGGGGATAGGTCTCGAGGCGGAGAGGGTGGTGACGACGATGCCGATGGTGACGATGAACACGGAGACGACTTGTCTGGGGGTATATCTGGAAGACGAGTGAGCGGTGGTACACTGGGCGCGATGGGACGGACCGCTTTTTCACGAGGAGCCAACCGAGGGCCATGTTGACGATCATGCCGCCGCTGCGGAAGACGATGTGGACCGTCATGGGAATGTCGAACGCGAACGCGGCATTGTTGAGGACCGAGAGGACAAAGAAGAGCGCGACCTGGGCCAGGTAGGGCACGAGGGGCACTCTGCGCTGTCTGAGGCGGGGAAGCGACGGGGAGCGGGAAAAGACGAGCTGGCTGGGGAGTGCGTAGAGGGAAACGAGGAGGAACTGGAGAAAGGTGATGAGGATGCCCGACGCGGGGTGTGCTGCGGTGAGTCGCTCTGTGGTGATTGCGTTGCTGCGGGCGTGGTCAGCGGAGAAGCGGGCGCGCTGGGTCGTCGCACCTGCAGCAGCCGCCAAAGACGAGGGCGAGGGTCGCGAACGGGACTGGCATCGGACTGAGACGCGCGCAGTCCCGTGACGCGAGGTATTTAATGGGCATGATGTCATCCGGCGTGTCTCGTCCTCCCCCCATCGCTATCCGTCGCTCCCTTGCACACACATGGCCGCTGACCGTCGCCACCCCGCCTCCCTCCTCCCCGCGTCTCTCCACCGCCCTGCCCTCGTCGACCTCGTGAGCAGACGCGTCTCGATGGACATGGTCCATCACATCGCCCTCCAGGCCGCGCAGGTCATCGTGGTCGAAGAACAGCCCCCACCGGAGACACCCTCCTTGCCCACACCGCCCCCCACCCCCGCCAAGTCTGCCCCTCTGGACAATCCCCCCCTTCCCACCTTGGAAGCCTTCATCGTGCAGCTCATCCTAAAGTCCAACGTGCAGGTGCCCACCCTGCTCACCACCCTCATCTACCTCCACCGTCTGCGCTCAAAGCTGCCCCCCATGGCAAAGGGTAAGTACCACCCCTCCTCCTCTGCTCGCCCTCACGCCACCTTTCCAGGCATGCCCTGCACCCGGCACCGTGTCTTCTTGGCAACTCTCATCGTCGCCGCAAAATATCTCAACGATTCGTCTCCAAAAAATAAGCACTGGTCTGCTTATGCCCTGCTTTTCGATCTCTCCGAGGTAAATCTGATGGAGAAGCAACTTCTCTTCCTGCTCGACTACGATCTTCGCTTCGACGAGGACGAGGCCCTCAGACACTTTGCACCCTTCATCGCCATCAAGCAGAGCGATCCTTCCAGTCCTCTGGAGGCCAGGGCCACTGCCGTCGAAAAGGTCGCCAGGGCTGGCAAAGCCAGAGCCCAAGCACAACAACCGCCGATGCCCCCTCCGTACGATGCCCCTCGTCCGCAGGTCGTGACGAGTGCTTCCATCGTGTCCACCGTCCGTGGTCTAGCGAAACGAATGTCGAATAGTCGTCTCAGTGGACTCCACCACGCTGCGAGCAGGCAGGCCCAGCCCCTCATGGCCCCGTCCCCGTTGTCGAGCAGCAACAGCACCGACACTATAGGCACGACTGATTCCGAGATGGACTCCTTGATCGAGGATACGGATTCATCGAGTGGTTCGCTGACTAGCCCAGAGGACGAGCGCGACGATAAAAAGTCGCTACCCAGGATGCGCTCCGTGCTTGCCCCACTTCCCCCTCAAATTCGCCGCGAGGGCAGAAAAGTCTCCGACACGTCATCGATCAACTCTGCGACGACCGTCAAGGCGATGGGACACTCCCCGGACCGCGAAAACTCGAGTCCTCCTCAGGCGTGCTCTATCAGGGTCGTACACCGTCATGGCAAGCCGCGAGTGACCTCGTACGTCTATGGTTCGTCGATGGGCTTGCAGAAAGGCATCAGTACCCCGATGTGTTCGCCTCGCATAAAAGAAAGCTTCAGCACCCCCGGTTTTCTCAGTCGTATGTGGAGCGCCGCGACGAAAACACAGGACAAGGACATTCCGATAACCAAGGCCTGTCCCGTGCCTCCCGCCGTGACCATCGTCGAACCTCCCGAACATCATCCTCAGGGCCATGGGAGTGCTTTCCGAAGGCTCGTTCACTCGCGGTCCTCTATCTTCAGAGCGGCGGCCAATCAACACGTTCTCGACGTTTGATTTATTCCTTTCTCCTGGGTGGCGACACACGCACCAAAGCGGTCATCAAAGCCTTGCTCCTATAAAATGCCACTCTCTTTCTCATCGGACGATCTTTCATTCACCTCACATTTCTAACCCAGAAGACACAATGTGCCCACGGACACTCATAAGCTCAATCCAAGAGACATCTGTGTAATCCATGCCGGTGCATTTACTTGGACACCCATGTCGCTATAACACTTGTATCCGTGATCTATCTCCCACTCTCGTTCTGTATCTGATGGTGTACCATACCCTTGTCGTTTTGATTGACTCATGATGATATATGCAATACATCGATGACGGGTCACAGAAGCTTCACATATGACGCAGGAAAGAGGCCTTCTCGTCCCTGCCCGTCTATCTGGCCGGTCCACCTGCGCACATTCAAGTCAGTGCCGCTGCTAAGACGAAGCAGGGAAAAAAACCTGACCAGTCCTCCGATGACTTGGCAGTGACGAACACCCTCGTGCCAGCTTCGATCGCCAGATCCGCCGGGTCCTGAAGAAAGAGAACCGACAGCGGTCCTCCATCGTCAAAAGATCCAGCAACCAAACACGACGCGCACCTCGCTACTATAGTCATACAAGACCTCTGCCCATTCCCCCTCTGCCGCAGCCGTGGGCACGGCTGGCACCTGTCGTCGCGCTCCAGCGGCGCCACCCGTACCACCACCGCTCGTCGTGTCCGACGACGCCGCCCGCCTCACCGGCGGCGGCGCAAACGCCCCCTTGGGCTGCACGAACGCAGGCGGAATCACCGCCCCGCCCCTCGGCGGCGTCTTGAACGCGCCAAACACGCTCGCCTGCAACCGTCACCGTCACCGTCACCGTCACCGTCAGTCCCGGCCTGCCACCCGTAGCGACCGTACGCGCACGTGCGCACCTTTTTCGACACGAGCTTGTCGATTTCGGACCCGGGCGGACCGACGGGGGCTTCGAAGGCGCGCGCGGGGACGTGGGACGTCCCGCGGCGGGGGAGCGAGGGGGCGTCCGAGTCTGTGGGCGCCGACTCGGCCGGGTCGGGCGCGTGCGTCCCCACACCACCGGCGCCCGCGCCAGAAAATGCGAGGGACGCCGCGGCGACACGCCCGACCGACACGACGCGGGACACGTCCGCGCCGCTGACGTTGAGTTTCTGTCCGGGCACAACGATCCCGGCGGCGCGCGCGTCAGCCAGACCTTCGAGTTGACAGGAAGCGGAGATCGTCACGCACCATGTCGGCCGCGTACGGGTTGTTCGACTTCAAGTTGGCGCTCATGGCGGGGTTCGTCGCGACAGGACCGGCCGTGGCGAAGGCACGTTGCACGGCCGACGCTGCAGCGGCAGTCGAGATGCCTGTCCCAGCAAGCCCTTCGCCACTCGCCCCCTCTCGACCCTGTCCGAACACCTCGGGTCGGGATTGAAAGTACCTATCGTGAACGCACACGTCGATCAGTCATGATCAGCACATGGTTTTCATCAAACGACACTGCCAAGCCACCTACTCATCGAGGAGTCCAAAGAACGCTTCTTTTTCCTGCACGGAGAGCTTTGCAAACACCATCGCCACCTTACAGGCACGGGCTTTTCGGCGTATGAATCTGGAGCGTGAACAGCGCGCGTGGGTGCTTTCGGAAGGGAGTTCAATAGCGCTCTTTCTACGACATACAGACAGACCTACTTCGTAAGACTATTTGTGTAAAAAAGCGGAAGCGATGCGCAATCAAAGTAGGCGGTGTATAGTATCGCAACGAAAAAAGAAGAAAAAAAGAAGTTGATCGAGCAACCAGAAAACAAGTGCACGTCGTCGCCGAAAGCTCTGGTCAAGACGAGACAATCCGGTGCTATCAAAGACAGAAAAGTATAAAAGAAAGCCATCCATATAAGATAACACCTCGAGAAGTGATCAAACCAGAAACAACAGGCAACCATCCGCGTCCGACAGAGGAAACAGAATACACACATCATGAACCCGTATAGTTAAATATGTCGTACTCCCCAGGAGCGCCCGAGGCATCTGCCATGGAGATCATGTTTTGTGGCATAGACATACCATTACCGGCCATGTGTGATAAGCGACCCTGATCTGACTGCGGGTGTGCCATCGACTGTCCGTACGGGTAACTTCCCGTCATCCCTTGCTGAGGTTGCTGCCAATTTGAGTTTGAGGGAGATGAGGTTGCCCCAAAAAATCCGCCGCCAATACCAGCACTATTCGGAGAAGCCATAGAATAACCATTCATCTGACCAGTAACCATTCCCATTTGTGACTGTAACGGCTGCTGGCCATTCTGGGGCCAGTTGTGACTTTGAATGTGGGGATTGAATGTCCCCGGATTCTGCCCCATGGAAAGATGCGATTGCTGCATCATTCCTTGTGAATAGTCACTTTGCGCCAACTGAGGTTGCTGAGACAGCCTCGAGGGTGCACGCGGCGTCATCGGCGAATGAAGACCATCCGAAGGGGAGCGTGCACTTCGTGCGATGCCGGGGATTGTCGAATTAGAACGTAAAGCGGGGAATTGATCACCTGCCGGTGCTGACATTGGCGACCCTCCTGCGCCTGGACCAGGTTGTGATGATCCTGCTTGAGCCATTCGTTGGGCCATCGCATAAGCATGTTGTGAATTCATCATACTCGGAATAGCATTCATATTTCCATTCGCGTTTCGCATTTGCTGCTGCATGAGCATCAACTGTCTCTGCTGCTGGCTCATATTTATGTTGTTGGGCATTCCTCCTTGCATCTGCGAGGAAAAGTTGGAGCCCGCCATGCGCGGATCCATTCCGGGGTTGGTGAGACCCTGACCGTAAGCAAACATGCCATTTTGGGCTGGTTGGTTAGTCACTTGTGGTTGCTGTGGTTGTTGTGACATGACCGGAGACTGCTGAGTTAGGGGTGACACTGGGCTCGGACCGGTACTAGTGTTCAGTGCTCCGTTGGGCATCATGGGCATAGAAGCGTTCACTATCTGGGAGTTGCGTTGTGGAGTAGCCGCTTGGGAATTTTGAATTTGTTGCTGCTGCCGCTGCGCAATGGCAGCCTAAGGTTTAGTAAGTAGCAATAAGAAAGATCCAAGGGATTGGATACCTGAAACATCTGGATCTTCTGTATCTGCTGCTGCGGAGGGAGCGACATAAATTGAGGTATTTGTTGACTCATGTGCAGCAAGATGGGGTGGTTAGGGGTCTGCAGTATCAAGTGTGCTTGTGATCCAAATGCCATATTCGATTGTCCACCCGCAACCCCCTGGGGAACCGGCTGAGAAGTTGAAGGCGGTGACATATGTCGACCGGCTGGTATTTGTTGCATCTGTGCGGCTTGCCGTAACTGCTGTTCTCTAGCCTGCTGAATCTGGAGCTCACGCGCACGTGCGCGCGAACTCGCAGCAATCGAGGCTTCCGTTGCACCAAACGGAAGGGATGGCGTCGCTGAAGGCGGGGGCATCGCGGGACTTGATACACGCGGGCTCTGTGGCATGGTTTGTGGGGCAGACATGGTCATGTTGGGAGGATTCGAAGGGGGAAATGTGCTTGAAGGATTTGAGTGGGAAGGAACATTGGACAACGATATGACGGGAGGCGGTTGCGCTACTTGTGTTTTATTTTCTCCAACGTCACGACGCTTGCTAGCGAGGTCAGAAAGGTCGTCTTGTCGCGTACGCTTCAATGCACCGTTGGGAACAACGGATGGGCCGGTAGGAGAACCTTGGTGGGTCGCGCTGAGAAGCTGTCTTCGCGCAACATCCTTTGCAAACACGGTTGACATGTCGGAGTAGAGCTGCTGTAATCGGTCCATGGATACGAACTCGACTGCGATGGGAGGTTCCATGATTGGGAGTGTGACATTGGGACCCTAAAGTCGCAGGATCAGAATGCGAAGAGTGATGGGGAAACACACATACGCTGTGCCGATGATCTGCAGCTGCAGCCAACCACGTGAGATTTACCTGAAGTCGCATTGCATACCTTGGCGGAAGTGAGGAAGTGGACAGAACATCTCAAAAAAAAGTGACTGACTGTTGAAATCGGGAGTCCGACGTGGAGATCCCACGAGACTGAAACTCTAGACAAACTCTAGGCATAGAAGATGGTCAATGGGGTAAAGAATGGGGGAGGAGAGTGGACGCACTTGAAGAGCTCGGCGTTTATCTCGAGAATTCGAACGACCTTGGAATCGCCTGAGGTATTGCCGGCGGCAGGTACAGACACGCTGGAAGGGAGGGAAGGGACCAGGAACTCGCCCGAAGAAGTTCTGGAATGTGATCCACCGGCGAGAGGAGACGAGCCGTTCAACCGAACATCAATGTTGGAAGGCAGTCTCGAGGGTGAAGTGATACCGAGGGCGGGCGGGGAGGAGATACCATTGATGTGGAGAGTGGGCTGGACACGTCTGTCGCGACTCGGGCCGTCCTGGGAGGTAGAAGACGGGATTGAGTGCTTGGGTTCATCGCAAGTGTCTTTGTTGTCCTCAAGAGCGTCATCTTGGTCAGGAGCGGGAGAGAGCTCTGTGAGTGGGGTGAGGGTGCCTTCGACGGCAAGGTCTTGCTCCTGTTTGTCTTGGGAAGTGGAGAGGGCAGGCGGGGCAGGAGCGGTGTTTTGCTGGGGCGCGGGGGAGCCAGAGTCGGGAGCGGGGGAAAGTGAGGAACTCTTGTCGTCGCGAACTTGGAGGGGTGGATGGGCGGGAGAAGTGGATGAGTCGGGGGGAAGATGAATGTTGTGAGGAGAAAGGGGCTGGTGAGTGTGGAGAGCGTTGTGGAGAGCGTCGTGGAAGAATTGGGGATTGTCAGGAGTGCCCCAGTCAAAGTGGGAGGTGTCATGATCGCGGGACAAGATCAGATTCTGCTTTTGGGATTGGTCGAGGTCATGGTGGTGGCTCCGATCGAGATGGATCATGGGCTCGAGGTCGTCTGGCAGGGCGGGGGAGGAAGCGGCAAAGGAGGGGGGGAAGAGCGGCGTGTGGGCGGGAAGTGCAATTTTGATGGAACGGGGGGACGAGGAGCACTAGAGCGAGAGGAATCGACTGGCAGAGACGAACAGCGCCGGCGTACTTAGCGGTGGATAATTCCTGGTGTTATAAATTCGAGCTCAAAATCCGGCGTGCACCGTATCAAAAACGTTGCACCCCCGCATACCGTGCGACTTTTATTCCCCTCTTGAAGAACTGGTGCATACAGGCACGATGTTCATTCTTTCTAGATTTGTGAGTCAACTAATCCTGGGATCATCGATAGTCAGAGCCTTCCGCTTGTAAACGGTGTACGCCGAACGCCGAGCCAGAAGTTCCAGCGACAATTCACGATCCCTCATCATTTGCCGCAACGACTCCCCAGTGACTTCTTCGTTGCTTTCCAGGATATGTCCGGAGCAGAGCTTCGGCAGCAGATTCAGCTGATATCAGCTGCAGATAACGCTCTCTAAGCGATCATCAAGCTGGGTGCAAAATCATCCATTCCTGAGATGCAGAGCTTCGTGGACTGGAGCAAAGAGGGCACAGCAACCCGTGCAAGAGTCGCTTGGCGGTGTTACTGAGCTTTCTGGGATGCGAGGGCGAAAGCCGAGATGGGCAAAGCGCTAGAATGCTTAGGCTTCTAGTGGCTATCACAGGATTTCGGGTATAATGGCATCACGAACACATGCTACATCATACTCGTGCATCATTGTATGTGCTAGGGGATTGATGACTTCATAGCACCAAATTTGCAAGAGACTCTGGCCAAGGGCTTGAATTTGCGTAGACCAGATTACCTTGCATGCCAGTGGCCACATTATAATCATGTGACACCTGCGAGCGGCCAACGAGCTGTCGCACAGCGCTGTGGAGACCTCACTATTGCAGTTTGCGTCCTGGACCGCGTCGCGAACGGTACGATCACCTATCAAAGCCCGACATAGATGACCACGAGAACGGGCAAGTCTCGGACGGGTGGCCTCAATGATGAACGGAGCCTATTCAAATGACACGCCGCATCGTCTAAACTTACAGTTGAAGATGACCGACTCGAGATGTTGAACAAGGAAACAACCAAACGGTGGGACAGAGTGAATCACCCTCCAATGGAGCCAGTCAAAGCCTTCCCTAGTACGCCCTTTCGCCCGCATCATGGACTCGCACTGTATGACATGCAGAATGAATAGCGAGCCGAGCAATCGGCAGCCAATAACGCAACTAAACTGTGGACAGAAAATCGCAATAACCCGCAGAGGTACAACGAATGGCCAGCAATATTGGCTCGGGCTGCAAGCAACGGCGCTTCCCGAGTTGAGAACTAGATCGGTGTCTTTACGATAAAATTGAGCTTTGCCAAGAATGTACTCATCATTCAGCTGCGAAAAATGCAAGACGAGTGGCCTTTCAGTAGGTGTATGCAATCGACCTTGCGCATGATCGGTGAAACGCAGGGGTCTCTGCATCTCACTGTGGTCAATGCGTACTTAGCGAGTGCCAGATCCAAAGGAAAGTCTCGGCGAGCGGAGCCTTCGCGATCCGATTTCTTCCGACTGAGACTTCTCAGATACGTCTGTCATCAATGCGTTGCGCATGTATATAAGTTGGTTCTGGGAAACTGAACGTGCTCTCTTCCGTCCCGTCGCCCCCCTCTCTTTGAGCTGGTACGTATTCATGAGTTCTACTCAGATCCGACTCGAATTCGTCCATCTCCCAAGAGCGCAACTCTGAACCGATGTGTTTCTCTTTCCGGTCCGGTGTGCCTTGGTGGGGTGGGACGATAATGCAGGCACGGGCCGGGACACTGACTCACACACTCTTGACCACACGCGAGATAAAGACGGTTTTCGCAGGATGGCGGGGCAGGTGACGACCCACCACAGGTATGTGAACTGATGGCTAGCACGGCAGTTAGTCTCGCTGCGCGATGATATTCTCTTTACGGGCTACTAGTACACAGCCGCTTGTGGTCACGCAGTGTCTAGAGAATCCCACTCCCTCAGCGAGAAGATCCAGAACGTCTATTTTATTTCGCAGTGTGGGTCTCGCACGTACACTGTGGAGAACAAAAAGGTATAAACAATATTGTAGTTTTTGAACTGTGGCCTACTCGATGTGCGGAGATAGGGGGAGACTGTTACGGGCTATGGACAAAGACGTCGACGACCGTACAAACCGAATGAAACGGGGGAAGGAAAGAGGCAACAGCCGTACCAGTACCGAATCAGTTAGAGCAAGTGTCAGAGGAAATGAGAAAAAAGAAGCGACCCAGGGGTTCAGACTATGGACTTGCCATCCCGACGTCCTCACTCACTTCCCGCACTCGTCGTTGTGCTCTCAACTCTGGTGTTTCCTCGCCTCTATCTCTATCTCTATCGTCTCGTTCCGAAACATCACAATCGTCATCCGCACGAAATACACCCTCGCTTGAAGGCTCCTCCACGTCACCGCAGCACGAACCTGCCGAATTGGGCGGTCGTATCGTCGGCTCGTCATCCGTCGTATCACCACCCTCTGTTTCAGTAGAAGTCTCGCTAAAGATGCTACTTGCATCGTCATCTCGGGTATGCACCGCGTGCATATTAGGTGTCCGATCGGGTGCGACTGACCCGCCGTAGGCGTCAATGGCCCCCATAGCACGCGCCGGACCGGTTGAAGTCGCAGTGGGTGATCGGAATTGTGTCGATGGTATGCGAGGGTGAATAGTCGTACTCGGCAAGGAGGAGGAAGAGGTGTGGGATTGTGGCTGAGACTGAGAAAAGATGACGAGCTGTTCGGCATATCTCTGCATCTCCTCTGGTGATATCACCAGCGAGAAATTATTGAGAAGAAGAAACTGGAGCTCCAGTTGGTTGAGCTCTGCTTGAGGTAGACCTCCCACCTGATTGGGATGAGGATAGATTAGACATCCAGACAACTTAATTATCGTTTCAACGGAGATTGGGAAATTGACACACTTTGGCATATCGCGAGTTGGTGTAAAACACGTCACTGAAGAATTTACTGGCCACGGTGACCCCGGCGATGACTAGTCGATGGATGTTGTACGAGTCGATCACGAAAGTACGGCCGGTAGATTCGGAGGCGAGACGAGACATGCGATCAAAATAGACAAGGAGGGCAAGAAATACTTCGTTTGTCGTCGGGCAATATTTGAGAATACGTAGCAGGTATGCTTCGAGGGTGATGGTAGGAATGTTGCGGGCGTGAAAAGTGAGGGCAGAGGCAGGATTTGCGAGGGCGGTGCGAGACGCTGTAGTGAGGGAGCGCCATAGAGGAGTACTAGAGGCAGTCTCTGGTGATGTGGGTTGGGATTGGTTTGAAAGGGTATGTGACGCCAAATATGCAGAGGAGAGGGCATCGTTGGTGCGTGCGATTTGGGTGAACAAGGAGGCGAGGAGCTTGAGGAGTTCTGTGGGGGCGTAGGAGTGGATGTCGACTTGTGGTGAGGAGTGTGGTTGTGCAGCAATGTGGGTGGGAGCGTTATCGGAAGGAGGGGTGGAGGGATCGGATGAAGAAGGGAGGAAATTGGAGTGTTGTGGCACGGCATTCGGCCGGGGATGGGGAGGGTCGTAGGCCACAGCTGAAGGAACGGAATGGTGCCTCGACGGATTGAAATGGGAGGAAGTGGAAGCTTGATGTGCGGAAGAAGGAAAAGGATGCTGTATTGGAGGTTTGCGGTGGGAAGACCTGGCTGGGCGAGCGGAGGACGAAGGTGTGGGGATTGACAAAGAGGACAAGGCGGATAAGTTTCTGTCGATCGTTCTGTGTTCTGAGGTGTGGAGCGGATTGACGAGGGCGAGCATGATGACGGTCGTAAGGAACGTCACCCGGAAGATCTCTACAAAACAATATCGCCTAGAAAGCGTGTGAAATTATGTGACTGTCACATCAACAATCCCGTCGCGTCGCCAATCATCCTCGTAAACGTTCTCTGCTGACAGAATGTGCAGCCCACGACTTATCCCGATGCAAGCTGTGCGTGTCGATCACCATCGCGACGGTGACTCGACATGGTCTGCTTGGCCCCAGTGGCCATCCCACTTACCCTCACAATGTTGTCGTGCTCAGCCGTACTTCTGAAATTGCCAATTGGACGCCTCGAAGAATAGAGAATAACTTGATAGTAGATGGTGCTTTGCAAACAACCCCTATGTGTCTACATGGCATGGATGTACTGTAGTATCCCGGGGGATTTACAACAGCTGGTATCGTGACTGGTGTCTTCATAAGTCAGACTTGTGACATGTCTGCATGATACGTCGAGTTCTCCGGCTCTCAGTCAGTGAAGTTCTCGATGCCGGTCATAAACACATTGATGGAGTACAGCGCCTGCCGACCAACTGGCTCGCGGAACTAATGTTCATCTACATGTTCCGGAGACAATTCCTTGGGAGGGAACTTTACATTGAAAAACGGCTTGGATTCACCGTAGTCAACGTCCCCGATCTGAAAACCACCATTGGTATAAGTTTTAGTGAGCCCGCTACTATCTGGCTTTGGACTGCGCAAACTTGAAGGTGATCATTGAATATTCTTTGCAGGTTGGTGGCGTAATGAGTGGAGAACGGGCTGCTGGTAGGCACGGCTAGAACGTTGGATGATGCGCACGTTGCAAACATTCCTGAGCTTGCATGATAGCTCATAACCAGCTCTATTCCGCTAAATAAATATTCTGATCGTACTATCCTAGAGTTCGTCTCTCTTGTTCTCGTCCTTCAGGGGATGACATAGAGCAGGAGTGGTGGCTGTCATTTGGTATTCACATTTTTCCAACTCTGCGACTGTCAGTAGTGCATTCTCTGTTCCGCAAGAAAGAATGAGCTGAGGCAAAGAAAGTAATAATTAGTGAACTAGTAAATGGTAATATTGGTTCGGGTACCTCGACGCTGCGTTGCGGTCCATTCCAACACTTCGTGCCTTGGGTGTAGCGTTGTTTAGTATAATACTCAAACTCGCCAGGTTCTGCGAGCTTGTTCCACGAAGCAAATTTGCTAGTCCACGCGTCAGCTAGGATTCGTAAGACAATCTACGACTTACCCAAGGCTGAATGTTGAGCCGCCCTTGTTTGGTTTTTGACGCGCCTCATCGAAGAGGCAGACCTCGTAAGTATAGCTAGAACCAATGCATCAATATCCAAGTGTTTGCACGTGAGAATACACGAACTCTCCGGCGTCCTTTTCAAGACACAGCCCATCCAGTTTCTTCCATTCACCCTCGGGACCAAACACATCTGGGTTAAACAGTTCAGAAAGGTCAACGCGTGCAGTTTGTTCCTCCTCGCGCGTAAGCTTGAGACCATGTTCCGCATCAGACAACGCCCGTCGAGCCTGATTGGACTCTATGATAAAGACGTTCAGGGCGAGTTGCTCAAATACTTTCCGTACACGATTACCTTCGGAAGGATCAGACTTGCTGCTTCCAACACCAAACCAAGAAAGGACAATGTCGCGAAGGGAGACATAGTGTGGAACAAGTGAGTCAGGGAGATATGCAGTGACATCAAAAACTGGAAACATTAGTCTTCGGTCAGTAACACATCACGTCACTTCTAAGGAGTATAGACATACGAATCGATTGTGATGAGGAATGCCCAACAATTTTGTCGTGTTCCAGGAGTAGGGAGACGTGATCCATCTTCAGCAGGCGATCGAGCTCTCTCTCAATTTGATCTGCGTTCCAAAATCCTTCCTCTTCCTCGACCTCAGGAGTCTGCACATGTGTCTCGTCAACATTTTCCTCGCCTTTACGGACGTCATTGATGTGAGGAAGTCCCGCAAGCGATTCCCATCCTCGTACAGCTTCCAAAACAGCCATATCTTGATAATTTGGGTTGTATCCTGTACGCAAGGAATCAAGAATATCGCCGAGCGCCTTTTCCTTCTCCAGATGCTTTTCATGTTCTTTCCGAAGGGACGCCAATGCCGTGTGATGAGTAAGGAGGGATTGATAGAGTGCTACCAAATAGACAAAAGGTATCGAAACTTGGATATGAATATAAGTCGAATCGCTCACGTGACTGCATCTTGCGCTCTAATTCGGCAGCTGATATCGACTCTGCGCGTTCAGCAATGTCTTTGTAAAGAATTAGCACCTGAACCTTTACCACGATGCGAAGTTCTTTACCTCTCAGCCTTTCCACCTCAAGTTCACGATTTGCGACTTCGCGCTCCAAGTCAACAATGTGTTTCTCAAGGCGTCTCTTTTCCTTCTGCGCAAATGCTATATACGTTGCACGTATTTTAGAGCCCTAGGAACAGTGAATGAGATGCCAAGTTGAATGATCATTATTACACGTACGGTTTTTCGCAACTTGCGCTCTGCTTCCTCTTTCTGGCGGTAAGCCTCGCCAACCTCAGTACATGTGTTAGTACATATGCCGGATGGTTCATCCGACCCATCACAGCATTCTGGCTCTAGTATGGCATTATATCATGACAGGGTAGGGCGTAGCGAAATATGCTTACCACAAAGACCATCCTGCACGCGTGAACTGGGAATCGTCGCACCAACATGATTTACGTTCTTGCAATAGAACGTCGTCCCAGGGCACGCACTAGTACCTACCCTCGTCAACACATTCTAGAAGAATCACTTTTATCTGTAACTTACCTGGCTCATCACTACCGTCAGGACAGTCGCAATAATCGTCATTCACCGCACTCCAGGGGATTTCCTTCGAGCCGTCCAAACAGGACCAAGTTCCCGACACTGAGGGAGCGTACTTTGCATGAAGATTCGGGGGAACGCCATGCGTCCCGTCGAGTGCTGCAAGACCGGACAGGGGTAAAGCAAGAAGCAACCACGGAATCATTCGGTCCCTCAACTACACGATCAACGACCTCAACGCGTCTTCAAATTGGAACTCGACGACGTGTCACAACAGTAATTACTCCACATTCTGGCGGAGCTTCAACTATCGGAGTTTCCCGAAGAGCAAATATGTCTGGGAGGGTGAGCCAAGTAGGCACCTCACCGACATCGACGACATCGACGACAAGGCCATAGCGTCATGGTGAGTCTAGCCTTACAGACGTGTGTCTACGAGCGTGAAGAAGATCCCGGACTGGATACTTCTTCGGGATCACGCTGGATGCATGCGCCGTAGTTCAGATTGCCTGCATGGACTAATGTATCACTTAGGCCAAGGCAAAGACACCTGCGCCATCATCCGGCGGAAAAGCTGCTAAGAAGAAGAAGTGGTCCAAGGGAAAGGTCAAGGACAAGGCCCAGCATGCGGTCATCTGCGACAAAACCACCTATGACCGTGTCATGAAGGAAGTGCCGACGTGGCGTTTCATCAGTCAAAGCATCCTGATCGAGCGACTGAAAGTCAACGGTAGTTTGGCACGTATTATTATCAGGCACCTGGAGAAGGAAGGCTTGATCAAGCGCATCGTACACCATTCTGGCCAGCTAATCTACAGTTAGTACTTCGTTTTTCATAGAGTCCGGGATTTTATTGAGAACAATTAATCATAGCCCGCTTAACGACGGCCTCGGATTAGAGCTAGTCACTTCTTTTGCGTTCTATGCCCATCACAAGCTCGTGTACTTCTTCTACTGCAAACAAAATCATGCTTATGATTGGCATACGAGTGCAATGGACAACCTTCAAACCGACGTTACTCGAACCTGTGTGGCTAACATTCTTGTTCATACTGTCACGCGGGTGATGTCCAAGTACTTCCTTGTCACACAACATAAAACATGTGAGAGAATCGAAGAGAGAGATGGTCATCGGGTGACTGGGCTGAGTCATTTCTAAGCTTCTAAGCCCTCGGACCAGAGCCTCGGTGAACCACCGTCTGTTTTCTTTGCCAATCTAAGCCCAATTGAAGCATCGTTTCAAACAGGGTCGACGGTCACGAGGCTTGTTTCGTTCTACTTAGGCTGAGATATTATTGGACCATGGGCCGGAAGATCCTGCTCTTGCACTATTTCTAAAGGCCTAGTTGAAGGGTTTACCTCTTCACTCCCCAGAGATGGACTCGTCTACTGGCACTACACACCGTGCAACCAAGGTCGACGCCGGCCTTTCCGTGGAAGATGCTTCAGTCTCTCTCAACCCTATCTTTACCAACCATCCCTCACGACCTTCTGCACACGAATACCCCAAGGATCTCGGATTCACGCCTAATGTGCCCGTCGCAGAACCTGGAGGTGCCGAGTCCTTCACATGCGACCTACGCCCTGTCAGCCTTGGGACGAAACCGAAAATACAGAAATCCCGAGAATACGTACAGTTCCTCACTCTGTGCTGGTTTCTTTATCTCGAAGGATGGAACGATGGGACCAACGGGCCACTCCTCCCACGGATCCAGAGGGTCTATGAGGCATGTGTTTTAACCGGTGTGGGTATTGGTCGTTGACACACAGTTAGGTTGGTTACACAGTGGTATCTTTGATATTTGTTTTTGGCTGCGTGGTACGTTGTGCCTGTTGCTATAAAAATTGTACGAGACGAAGAGTGCCGCTAGGGATTCATCACTGGCGCATTATCGAATGTTGTCCTGTCCGAAAAGTTGGGATTCGGCAAGGTAGGACTGCTACTTGATCAATCCGATTCGAGGCATTTGAAACGATGGCTATTTTCAGGTCATGGTCATGGGTTCGTGATTTCACTGCGCCGAGCTTCTCGGTCATTCTCATCGATTCCGTAGGTTCGTTGTGTCAAGTTGCTGCATATTCCATTGCAAGTTCTGCGCCACCATTTCCACTATTCGTATTTGCATATTTTTTGAGTGGTGTTGGCATGGCCATACAAGTATTCAAGGCTCTTCAAAAAGCTATCTTGATCACTTATTGAGAATTAGAACGCGCAGTCTGTTGGATACGTTGCCTGTTTCAAGGAAAACACAGAAAGAAAGATGGGCATCCTCATGTCTGGTACGTAGAATCACTGTTCATACATCATACATTACGTTCTGATTCCTCTGAGTGTTCAGCGTACGGTGCGTTTTGCCGACACAATTACCGCAGGTTACTAAAGTAATCATAAGGTGGTGGTGCCCTCTCCTCGCCACTTGTAGCCACTCAGTTTTCTCAGCTGAAGCATTGGTCCTACCACTATCTTGTCTCTCTCGGATTAGCATTGATCAACACAGCGGCTCTCCTTGTCGTTTTTCGACTGAAGAGACAAGAAGGTGAATTCGTTTCTGAGATTTGTCGTGGCAAACACTCACAGCTCTTCCGAAAAGAATGCCTCGCACGAATCGGAATATCCTCGGAACCCAAGCAAATGGGCGAACATAGTCAGCTTCGCCAAATATTTGCCCTGAAAAACGTGCATCTTCTTGCATCCTTTTTACTGTTTTATGTCGGTGCTGAAGTGACGATGGGAGGTGAGAATCAGCGTTTGCATTTGTGTAGCACCGATGATTCACGATAGCATGTTAGGATGGATCGTAACCTACATCATCGACGTGAGAAGTGGAGGATTATCCTCGGGATACATCTCCACTGGTTTTTTCGCTGGTAGGTTCATCATCTCTAGGACGGAACCGGTCAACATAACAAAACAGGAATGATGATCGGTCGCGTCGCTTTACTATGGGTGAATGAAAAGGTTGGATGGTTGTTGCCTTTTCCTGCGTACGGACTAACTCTCATAGATTGGGGAACACTTGGTGATATTTATTTACGCTATATGCGCTATTGGGTGCGTTTTCATTCGTAATACAGGAGTTTGGACAATTAAATATTCCTGTAGATTTGAGCTTGTGATATGGTTCGTGCCGTCCCTTGTTGGTGACGCAGTTGCAGTTTCGGTCATCGGAGTGTTGATGGGCCCGATGTACCCAATCGCTATGAATCACTGCAGTAGACTATTCCCTCGTTGGCTTCTGACCGGTGCGGTTGGCTGGGTTGCTGGATCAGGCCAGGCAGGGTCCGCACTTGTGCCTTTCATGGCAGGGGCCATTGCCTCGAAAGCTGGGATTGCCACACTTCAGCCCGTGTAAGTGAGACACGTTTTTCAGGTCAGTAACTTGTGATTGAATGATTCTACAGTTTGGTAGGAATATTAGCACTTATGATAGTCCTTTGGGCGCTAGTCCCGAAAAGTGCGCGACGTCATGACTGAATCGCCGGCACAGAATTAAAACATGTACCATGGGTTGACCTGTAGATTGTATTTACTGATATGCACGCTGGGTTTTCGTTCTTCAATCCGATAGATGCTGTCCTCAGCTTCGCTGAACCTCATTATGTTCAACCCAAGAAGAAGTCGTGTATTATTTCGGAAAGGATTGCGGATAACTAGTCATCTTCCATTGTTCTACATCTCACCACATTCTAACAGAGTGTCACTTTTAATCTGTCGTGTGGAATAACTTCTCACCTGTTATTTTGACAACCAGCTTGGGTCTATTATTGGGGCCAGTTGGTACATTTTCGATCTTGCGAAGAGTGAGCATGCCGTCAATGACTTTCCCGAATACGACATGTTTCCCGTCGAGGAAGTCGCACTTAGCTGTAGTTATGAAGAACTGGCAGCCATTGGTGTTTGGACCGGAGTTAGCCTAGAGAAGTTAGCTAGCATGTATACTAAAACAGACAACGCAGGACCATCATACCATCGACAAGAGGCCCGGACCGATGTGTTTCTCTTGAAAGTTTTCGTCCTACCAACATGTTAAGACGGCCGTCTCGCACAAGATTATTGTGTGCTGTCACGAACCGGAAAGTTCTTCCCATATACCGAGAAGGAGCCAGTACCATCACCGTTTATGAAATCGCCACCTGTCAAGGAAGGATAAGCTCATGTACGGGAAGAAGAGAGTGAATGACTTGCCCTGACACATAAAGTTGGGCACCCTGGTCAGAGGTTAGAGCTCGAGAGAAACGAATCCACTAGTAGGAAGACCATACACTCTACAGTCGCGGTCAAAATATTTCAAGGGGCGCTACATGCAGGGAACCCACCTGTGAAAAGTGGCATTCTTATAGCCCTGTGGACGAGCGTCCCGCCTGTCGCGTCCTCGTCTCTGATTAAAGAAAAGACACCCTACCAAGATTCGATTCACCTGCATTCACCAGTACAGAGCTGCCTAAAATTCTCTGCTGTCCTAATCGCACGTCAAAATGTTGCTTTCATCTCACAGTACTAACAGATCAGCTTGAACGCACTTCGGGACGATCTCACTAAACAGCTCCATCTTGATACGTCCTGCGGGAGTCTCCCCAATTTTGATGTCCATAAAGACAATCGGGC
This sequence comes from Royoungia palumana, assembly GCA_038089855.1. Taxonomy (NCBI): domain Eukaryota; kingdom Fungi; phylum Basidiomycota; class Agaricomycetes; order Boletales; family Boletaceae; genus Royoungia; species Royoungia palumana. The sequence continues at coordinate 11,522 of JBBPLQ010000070.1, read as the reverse complement.
GCGTTGTTGAAGACATGTGGAGGGGTACTGGATGTTAGTCAAGTCCAAGTTATCAATTCGACCACTCGGACTCTGTAGGACTTAGTACGCGATGCAACGGAGCTCCCCGAAAGAAGGAGAGATAGTAATATAAAGTGTGGAGCACCCCATCTCGTACTCGTTCCATCCACCCTCTCTTCAAGTTACCGCTACTTCTATGGGCGAAGAGTACTACATTGGTGTCGACATTGGTACAGGCTCCGCACGGGCGTGTCTTGTTGACGCCGGTGGCCACATCGCTGCTTCTGATACCCAAGACACGAGGACATGGCGCGATGAGAATGATCATAGGATCTTTGAACAATCAACGACAGACATCTGGTCCAAGATATGCATCGCCGTCAAGAATGTATTGCAAAAGTCAGGCGTAGACAAAAGTACAGTCAAAGGCCTTGGATTTGATGCGACTTGTTCCCTCGCGGTCACCGACTTCGAAGGGAATCCGGTTTCCGTGACAAAAGGGAAAGATATTGGACATGCTGGTGGTGAAAGAAATATCATCCTGTGGGCAGATCACAGAGCCGAGCAGGAAGCCGAACTCATCAACTCCACGAACTCCATCGTACTGAATTACGTCGGTGGAACAATGAGCGTATGTTCCCTTTTTCCATTATATCCCTTGTCTGATCATGTTGAGTTTTTCCCGTAGCTCGAGATGGAGGTTCCGAAGATCCTGTGGTTGAAGAAACACATGGACTCGACTCTTTTCTCCCAGTGTCAGTTCTTTGATCTCCCCGACTTCTTTACCTATAAATGTACTGGAGATAACACTCGGTCGTACTGTTCCACAACATGCAAGTGCTCTTTCGTTCCAGATAAGGGTTGGCAGGAGGATTTCTTCACACGAATCGGTCTTGCGGAGCTCATTGACGGGGGTGAATGGAGGCAGATGGGAGCCGCCAAAGGTTGTATCAAACCCGCTGGAAGGCCCATCGGTCAGGGCCTCACAGAGGAAGCTGCGAAGGATCTTGGTCTATTGAAGGGAACGTCTGTCGGCAGTGCTCTCATCGATGCGTAAGGAGCTGCCTTGGCTAAGTATGCGATGCTGATGAGCTTTCAAGGTACGCAGGTTGGATGGGCACAGTTGGAGCACGGTACGTGGAGAATGGACACGTATCCGCCGCTCCCAACCTTGACGAGTCGCGTCATCGGCTCGCTGCCGTCGCGGGGACAAGTACATGTCACCTGGTGCAGGTAACTATGGTTCTTTTACTTTCCAGTGTACACTGAACTCTGCGACAGAGTAGAGATGGAGTATTCGTAAATGGAGTTTGGGGTCCGTACAGAGTGAGACCAGCTTCTGACTGTCCAAGGCCGCCGAGCTGAACCATGAACAAGGATGCTGCTTTCCCTGGATGGTGGATGAATGAGGGTGGGCAATCCTCAACTGGTCAGCTCATCGACTTTGTTATCACCACCCACACTGCATATCCCGAGCTTCGAGAGCGGGCCAAACAAGAACAAAAGAACATCCATCAAGGTCAGCGCCTGGCAACAGTCTCCTACAATATTATGGTGTTGAGCATGCTGACGTTCCGTGCCTTGAAGTTCTTCACGAAGTACTTGAAAAGTTGTCCCAGGAGAAACAGGTCGAGTCGCTGACAGAACTTACAAAAGACGTTCATTTCTATCCAGATTTTCATGGTATGCCAGTTTATTATACCCTCGCTCAGTTCCTAATTGCATTGCAGGGAACAGATCACCGATCGCGGATCCTCGCATGAGAGGTGCAATCATTGGTCTCGAGCTCGTGCGTTGAGTTTTTCCTCCGACACTGCATGCTTAGAGGTTCTAGGACGCTTCCATTGCCGATCTAGCCAAGAAATATTACCTGTCGCTCGAAGCTATTGCTTTACAAACACGTCACATCATCGAATCAATGAATGCAGCAGGTCACGAGATCAACTCTCTTTACTTTTCCGGAGGGCAAGCACGTAACGTTGTTCTTATGCAACTTATTGCGGATGTTTGCCGTGTCCCAGTTGTGCTCCCCGCGTCTTATTCAGAAGCTGTGGTGCTTGGCGCAGCAATGCTGGCAAGAATTGCAGCTGAAAATGTGACCACGGCCGAGGAGATGTGGAAAATCATGGTGAGTTGGCACTTCCGACAATAATCACGTCTGGAGCCATTTGCACACACTTGTCGTGCGCTTAGATTGAGATGACCCTCCCGGGTACCTACGTCGCTCCCGCCCCGTCTCCAAAGGTCAAGAAACTCCTTGATGCAAAGTACAAGATTTTCAGAGAGACCATTGAGATCCAAAAGCAGTGGAGGAAGCAAATGGAGGAAGCTGCTAGATGATAACATTAGATCTCACCACGTGGGATGCTAGGAATAGAGAGATAGATATCGATAGTATGTTTCATGCAGTTTGAATGCGAATCGGATCGACTGTCAAAGCACGCCGTAGATGATGTAGCAATGACTAAATCGTAGCATGCCTCTGATCGTGGATGCATGCATCTGACTTCATGGCCTAGTAGTCCCCTTCGACCATGATGGTCTTCATCCTCCATCCCTTACGATCGTCGTCCATGTCGTCGTCCGCCCAATCGAAATCCTGATCTCCAGTGGGTCGTGCGCCCACTTCGGCTCCGGCCACACCTTTCAAAAAACATCAGAAAACGATATTTTGACTACATTGATATTCTGAAAATCACCTTCGTTTCCGCCTAGAATATCGACGTCCTCGTCCTCTTCAAGCTTTTTTCGGAGTGCCATTTGGGTTTCATCTTCCTGGTTGCAAAGATTCGGAACGAATGATTGCTCAATAATCTAGAGAACTCACCAGATCAAATTCAGATTCCCCTTCTTCATACCAAACATTTTCGTCGCCTTCCTCGAACCCTCCTGCAAACGCGCCCCATCGTTCGGGAGAGGGGCTGTGCCAGATGAGAATGGTGCCCTGATTGGTCGTTGAAGCAAGGCGTGGCGCAGATGGATGCCACTGCGGGTAAGATGCAAATTGAATAGAGATAGAACAGCCAAATTGACAAGAGGTAGCTTACATGTACATCTATCAATGGTTCTCTTCCTCCATCCAATGCACTCGCAAACTGGCCGTCGTTGGAGATATCCCAGATGTAAATCTTATGCGTAGCGGGATCTGCCGCGCCTAAGGGACGGGGCGGAAAATGTCAAGAGATAGCAACGAGTTCCACAATTCACGTACCTCCTGCTAACCAATCTCCGTCCGGGCTGTATGTCATCGAGTGCCATGCAACTTTCGAGATTGGATCGTTGAACTTGTGCGTGGGCTCCAGCTCTGTCTCAATTATCGCGTATGCGTTCACGGAAGTGGAACTATTCCCAGGGATTGCCAGTGTAACATCATTTGGGCTGGGATCTGGGCATTGTCCTATATGTTCAACGGGAGGAGAGGTGGACGAAGATACCGTGTCGTTGCTGACAGACGATGGAGGCGAGGGGTAATTAGGGAGTGTGAACTGGCGAATAGTTCTATCGGACGAGTTCGTCGCCAACCGCCTGTTCATAGCGAATGAACAACAAATGAGATAGTAATCCGAGTTCACAGTGAGCACTTACCGGCCACCCTTGGCAAATTCGAGACCCTTGATGATACCTGCACCAGATATACGATGTCTTGCAACAAGCTACGAGAAAAGGGGGTCAGTTCTACATCAACAAGCAATGCAGTTGTGGGGAACACGAAGGAATGGCCATGAAGCAGAACGCCGTCAATTGATTGTACTCAAGACTCACCCCTTTTGTCCGGACATTAAACACGTACACTGTACCTGCCGAGGTACCAGCAAAAACATGTCGACCTGTTGGGTCAAATCGAGCGGAGGTCATTATAGGCCTACATTCGCGACATCAATACGAGTAACAGCCATGAAGATTCCATGAGTCATTGAGGGCGTATGAAAGAAGTCAAACGAGGTTATGTACCGTGCCCTTTCATCATCTTCATCCTCGTCGCATAGCTCAAACCGACCGCGGTGGATGCTGCGCAAGTCGACAATATAAGCTTCTCCTGTACTTAGAAGCGCAAGAACAATACGACTTGAGTCCGGGTGACAGCAGACGTTAATATCGGCACGAGCCACGAAGACTCCGGAAATTCGCTAACCTGTTCCTGGGGTGAAAGCTTGCCGCAACTATCGGTGCATCGAATCTAATGGTTGTATGTCTACGAGGGGGGTCGTAAGGAGACGCGAGATCCCATGTGATGATGTTCCAGTCTTTAGAAGCCGTAAGGACGTATCGGGAGTTGCGTGACCAGCTGTGATTGTAAGCACCATAAGCGAGGCATGAAGTTGGTTGGACGCACTCTATGGCAGTGACACCTTTAACATGACCCTCGCACCACCGAATAGTGGCTCTCGTATCAAGGTCCCATACGACGGCTGACCCGTCGTTGCGTGCAGCCGCCAGAAGTCGCCCTGACGGGTCAAAGCGAGCAAATGACGCGCCTGAGACTAGCGAGGTCTGGACAGTAGTGGGGTGCGCGATAATAAATGGGTCTTTAGGTGAGGGGATCGCATAGTGTTCGTATAAGTGGAATGTGATGCAATTTGGAGGGTGGGCGTACTAAGAAGAGACGCGTTCATCGCCGTCTGCAACTACACTCGGCGGTGGCGCGTGATTCGTCGTGGTGGCGCGTTGGACGTTGGCGCTGATGATGACCACCCTCCAGCAAACGCTCGACTCACTCGCCATCCCCGCTGCTTTTGCACGACACGACCAGCTCACCGACGCGACCGTTCTGGCTCATCTATATACATGGAAATCAACCACAGAGCCCTTGCTCAACCGACTGGACTCGTTGGATGTCTCTTCAGCCTCAATCTCCGAGCTAGCCGGACTTGTTGGTGTTCTCGCCCCCTTGACGACAGTAGCCCCGTGGTCTTCAGAAACGACACGCTTACTCGCATCTGGTAGCTCATTGTCTCTTCGGACATCACCTCGCTAATACTGCTACAGCTCTCCTCGCTAGAATCCCTGCTTCGGTTCCAGTAATCACTCACATTTTGACTCAGATCGTCAAGCCCCTCTTCGCTCCAACTCCTCATCCACGCCTTCATACATCTACGGCGCGGATTCTGCCTCGTCCAGCAGATATACAGGATACATATGTAGAACAACCATGGAAAAGACATCCGGGTCTGGATGAGGTCATCCATTGGTGCCTCGTTAACACCGAGGTCTGGCCCGTCTACCACTGTAGATTACGACTACTGACCTGCTTTTTGTTATTGTAGTCCTCAGCGTACGAAACCATGTGGCCGCTTTTCTTGCCTCCGACCATGTCTTTCCTGGATGATTACCAAGTACCCTACAAGACCCTCGGTGTCCGCCTGGTTTCGGACATGTTGACTCGTGTGCCACCAGACCTACTGCTTCGAGCAGGTGTAGATGCGCTAATATTCACCGTGCGTGACATTTCTGTGTTTTTAACCCGTATCTGAGGGCGCCCACACGTGCCTACAGTCTCTCACAAATTCTCTGTCCCACCTCGGAGACAAGTCTACACCAGATTTCATACGTTACGCCGTTCCGACTGTCCTTCAGCTTATTGATCTCACAACCCCCTCCGTGTATCCGCCGCATGGTATCTTGTTACCCGACAGCGAAATTCAAGATGCGCCGGCCACAATGCTTACAAACAACCTGTCAACATTGCAATCAGAGTCGCTATCTATTCGCTTTTCTCGGCTTTCTACTCTTTTGTCTTCTTCCCTGCTCGGAACTGTCATAACCTACACCTCCACCTTTCTACCTCCTGTTCCGGCAGGTCCGGATCCTGATCCCTTCAGCGATCGAGAGCATGAGGACACCGATTCCGACCCAATTCCCGAACTAATCACGCGAATCCCAATGGGACAGACGCGATCTCTCAATCCAACCCTCGTCGCAGTAGCGCAGAGTCTACCACCTGTCCTGGCGAAACTTGGAATAGGTGGTGCGCGTTTTCTGAAGGGAGTGATTCCTGTCCTAGCCGAGTGGCTTAGCACGCCTCTTCCGGTCACTGCTGAAACAGGAGGTGCTCGTGGAGAGGATTCCCCGCCAGGAGCACGGTGCCGAATACCATTATCTCAGAGCTCAGAAGTATCCATGGTGGATGTGACACTTCATCTTGCCTCACTGTCCAGTTTGTCTGTCCTTCTCCATACTTGTTCTCCCCGAATAGGAGGATGGTCTACTACAATTGTTGATGCTCTTGGACGGTGTTGGGTTGGGTGTCTGGATGTTGAGAATGGAAGGAGGGGTAGTACTATTCTGAAAGAAAGTGTCTGTGTTTTGAAGAAACAGCTCAAAGAGGCAGCCATCCAAGTTTCAAAGGTATACCCAGATGTAATCAAGGTGAGTTTGTTAGTTATCATACTTAATTTTCTAATTTTCTTTCCATTTGTCATTCTTCATCCTTTTTTCTTGATGCTCTTCTGTTTTCACCAGATTAATTTTGTTACAATCCTTGGTCATTTACTCACAAGGGCAAATTACAGAATGAATACTCTGTTTTATTGGCATTTAACCCAACAGTCTTTGAAGAACTGGTGGGACAATTGTGATTGTATCTGAATTTCAATTGAATGTTTGTATATAATTTAGCTTACATGTGATCCTACATGTGTCAATCAGTCATTTTATCATCAAAAAAAACTATACCTTGTTTGTATTTCAGGAGCCCTCAATACAGTACATTTCAAATTCTGAATGACTGAGTTACAATTTAGTGTTTGTGTCAAATTCAATGCTGACACTGGTATACATGTATATGGCATAAACCAGAGCCCTAAGCCCTTGGTCACAATTCAATTCAGGTAGGTTTGGTCATAGACTTGGATAAGGATTAAGAGCATTTCAAGGCAGCATACATGTGAAGCTGAGTCAAGGATTCAGAGGTTTGAGGGTTTTCTCCTCAAGGCAATGATCAAGAGTTGAGAGTGTCATATGTATTCCACAGAGTACAAGGTATGTACTGGCAGATCAAGATTGGGGAATGTATGACTATGATATTGGGTTTGAATAGTGGAAGTACCCAAAATAGGGCTAAATAGAGTCAGGTCAAGAGGAGAGTGGAAGCATATGTATACAAAGAAAAGAGGCTGTAATCAGAATGGAGACAAGTCATATCTGGGTAAAATGGAATGAAAGGAAACTGAAGCTGGAGAATGGAGACAAGAGTTATATGACCAGAGAATGATTTCAAGCTGGAAGGGAAATAATATGTAGAGTTGTGCAAGCACAGGGTCAGAGGTATCTAAGGAGTGGAACTAGTACATAAAGAGAATAATAAGAACATAACTAGAATAGAGACATAAACAGAGAACAGAATGACAGAGAATGGAGGTATGGAGATATGGAGGTGTGAGAGTGTATGTTTGGAGATGCAAGAATGTATGCTCAGAGGTATGGAGCTGGAGGAATGGTAAATTACAATTACAACTGATCTTGATATTCTTGTATCTGGGTTTTGCCTGCCACTTTTCTTTAACATCTTTTGTGTGCTTTGCCTCTTGTTCTGTGGTTTGAACATCTCCTCTTGATATACCTTGACTACCTCAGTCAAGGCTTCTTATTTTTTGGCCTATATTATATACTTCTTTTTAGTATTGGAATAAGCATGACCCATTCTCCTGACTGGCAAATGATGAGCCATCCTTCCAGGATTTTTGAGTGATTTCCTTCCACTGGCACAGAGGCATTATGACTTCCTTTTCAGGAATAATCTTTGTATAATGCCATTGATAAGATGAGTAAGGTAAGCTTCCAAGACATGCATCTCTGGCATGCCATAACAACACAACACACTGCTGTTTGTCAAGGTTTATACTGCAAGGATCTGTATTATGATTACCTTTGTGTATACACAATGCTTTTGAGGGTAGAAAACATCACATCATCTTGAGAGCAGGTAATACATATAAACTAAACTACCTACATTTTACCTACAAAAAAAGGCATAAGATGTGATCCACCGGCTCCCATACATCAACTTGCATGTATCTAATATAGCATCAATTTGACTCCATAGTTCCAGCCATGTGTGTATTGGTGAGACAGTACATGGCATCATGTTCACATTGGGATTGTTACTGTCATCATGATGCAATCTACTGTATGTTTTGTTATTATGATCCTGAATAAGGTTTGATGTAGCCTCAAAACATGCTCAACAAGTTGGCAAAGACAATGCAAGGATGCTTAGCTAGGAGTGACAAAGGACTTTCCCAAGCTGGTGTGATGAAGAGTGGACAAAAGATGTTCAACTCAGAGCACTATGGACAAAGGGGGACACAGGATACTCAACTAAGAGTGACAAAGGAGCTCTCTTCAATCAGTGTGGCTGTCACGATCCGTCCCATCAACCAACTCCTTAACTCCGATGTCCTACTCCAATGCCTACTCCGACGATTCATCACACTCCATCCTACTCCAATGCCTACTCTGATGATTCATCACACTCCATCACACTCTGATGCCTGTCACTCTGCTACTCCATCACACCCGTCACACTCCGATGCTCTGATGCTCCATCACTTTCCATCACTCCATTGTCTGTGTCTTCATTATAGTTTACTCTACATTTCATTCTCATCTGAGGGTTATGAGGGGTGAGTATGTTTGTCCCAAAAGGACTCTAGAAATACAGGAATAAGTCTAGAACAAAGTTTTGAACACAAACTGATAACTGATAATCTGGAGTGATTCCAGGACTGAGAAACATAGTCCAGCAATCCAAGGAAAATAGGCCCAGCCACAGGGAAGTGGAAGAATATGGTGTTGACTGACAGTTTGGTCCAAGAGGGATGATTAGCAATGGTGGAGGACAGTAAAATTGTAGAAGAGAATGGCCCTGATGGTGTATGATGTGAGCTCAACAGGAACTATCATTGCTGGACAACATGTACATGATTTTATGAGTCTGGGTGTGCCTGAACTGTAAGTATGGATTGGAATTGAAATATATGTACTACCTGAAAGGTCAAAAGTGTAAGAAAGAGACAGAATCACATGGTAGCCAACCTCCAAAGGATGACAATCATGATCCTGACTCAGGTCTGATAAGCCCAATCACTCAGAGTAAGTTGGACCTAGAAACAGAGATATTGCAAAACATAGGAAACATGCTGGATATCAAATAGGAGACTTTGGAAACAAAAGGGTAATAGGATAGAATGAGTCCAGAACATCATGAAGGCAAGTTCAGAATGATGGATGATGAATCCAGCCAGTCTTTGGTAGCCCCAGGGGTCTGGACTATCAATTGGTCTATCTAAAGACAACCAGACATCTTGGAAATAGTGTAGAATAGCCCCAACAGCCCCAACAGCAATCAGAGAGAGGAGACAGTATTACATTTCATGCAGGAATGCCCAGCCTACAAAGCCTCAAGCCTACAAAAGTTGCTAAGTGACACATCATGCATAGCAGAGACACTAAAGTACATACATGCCATGCAGAGACTGAAAAAGACTCATGGAAATTTAACCCTGCCCCTAAACTATGACAACCACAACAACAGGAGCTAGTTCCCTAACAGCAACCCAAAAAGCACATCTAGTGTCATATAGCACACTCACACTGGTCTCACATGGATCACCTCACCCATCTACCAAGTAGAATTGGCATATTCATAAAGATATTGTATGTTGATGTAAAGAAGTCAAGGCAGATAGACTGTAAACTTCCAAATGTAAATGTCTACCAAGGGGAGAGGACAATAAATGAGGTCACCAAAAATAAAATAGTGTAGAGCAATTAAAGGAAAGTGTATGTAGCCATGAGAAACATGAGTAGAAGACAGAATATACAGGTAGAGGTGTACTGATCTTTACAATGCTCAAGAACAGAGAGAGATACTGTTACAATTTACTTTTCTTTTTGAAATCTTTGTCTCTTGTTACTCTTGCTCTTCAGATTTGCATTTCCTTTCTTAGACACACATTCTATAAAGGCCCTGATCACATCATCCCTTCCACTGGCTTTCAGTCCTTCCATTGATCCATAGGCTTCCTATTTATCATCATGACTCATTACTTACACTGATGTTCCCTTCAGAGCCCCATCCCCTTCATCTCTTTTGGATCAACACCCTTCCTTCACTTCTCTGTCAATCCTTTTAGTCTTTATCATTCACTCTACCTACATTTGAATCACCACTTGTAGTGTGCCTGACAATTGATACAATCCAGAAGGCACAGTGCCTTTGTGTGTACTTGTCCATTTCTTTGTCACCATTACTCAACTTTATTCAGTCATTTCTAAGCTTCCTTGACAAACCCTTTTACCATAGACTTCACAGCCTTTTTCTCCTTGTATATAAGCTATCTTGTACAATCCATTCATCATCAGAATCATATTTACTGGTCACTCTCAGCTCAAGTCTGAAGTTCCAAATGTTCCACACACCACTTCCAACAAGTCCTGACCTTTGACACATGTATGCGTTGTCCACCTCTTGCACTCTCTCTATACCAACCCCTGGCTCAGTCACCTTCCCCTCTTGCACTCACCAATGCCTTCCTTGTTCCACAAGCACCATGGAACGTGACCCCACAGTAGTGTCAATCCTTCCCTACTTAAGCTGTTGATACATCTCCTGTATTCCCCAGCTTAGATCTTCCTGAATATTATCTACTTGCTCATCCCTGAGTGTGTGCTTGCACTTGATGCTTCCCCTCAGAAGCTGTCTTGTCCTCATTGCCTCTACTCTTGTGTAGAGTCAGCCTTCTGTCCTCTGGGTCATGCAAGTTGACCTTGTCATCCTAACATCAAGACTCTCTGTGTGTTAAGACCAGGTCAACTCTGGTCAACTCCAGATATAACTCTGGAGTTATGCATGTGTTGTAGGACCTTGGCTTCAGTGACTCAGAGTGGAGTGCTGCATCCTTGCCTGAGTCTCAGAGGTGGTCCAGGATTTGTCAGAGCATCAGAGCATCAGACTTAGACATTGACTAGCAATGAAGTTGAGACAGAGTAGACAAGCAAAGCTCAGGTTGGAGGTTGGGATGGAGCTGAATCTAAGTTGATATTTGAACTAAGGAACTATGATGAGTACAGGTGGGTTTATATACAGAGATGGAGATTGGAGGCTATAGGACAAGAATGGAGGAGTCATAATAGGAACAGAGAAGTAAAGTTTGGAGTGAACAAGGGTCAATGGAGAATGGAGATGGAGAATGGATAAAGGTCAATGGAGATGGAGATGGAGGAATGGAATGAAGGGCTGTGCTACAAGCGAGACACAGGGATGAAGGTAACTAGGGTCTAAATCAAATACAGGGAGGAACATATATAGGAACAGAGTATGGAGAGATGGAGTACAAGTCTGAGCACTGGGATTGCATACTTAATGAGATATCAAGTGGAACCCATGGAGTTAGGTCCAGAGTTGTATTGGAAGTTGTGCAGATTGAGATATGACACTGACCTTAAAGGCAGTGTAGAGATTGGTATGCCTCTACATGTATATCCAGTCTTATATTCATGCTACTTGTTGGGACACTTTTATT
>JBBPLQ010000069.1:0-64611 GCA_038089855.1 Royoungia palumana | reverse complement strand
CCAGGGTCCTCGGAGTTCCAGGCAGGGGTCAACGGGCCAGACTCAGGCTTCGCTTGGATCGCTCGTTGCGGATGGACGGGGCTCTTCCGGTAAGTCATCTATGCTTATACTTAATCCTTTGAGCGATATGCAAGGACTGAATTTTCGGTGCTATTTTTACAAACAACGACCAGCAGAGCCGCGAGCACAAGTGAAATGTCACATAGATTTGACCGGATCAACCTCTTTCGTCCTCACTCATACACCACCTTGTACGAACGTGTATTCAGAGATGACGCCATGATTCAGCGAACGCCATACCTCGGCATACATGCTCAGGTGAGACCGCAGCGTGACTTTTTCCAGTGCCATGCGTCCCTCAGCTTGCGCCCATCCCGCCAGTGGACACAGTTGAACCCCTTGTCGAGCTCGACACCATTCATGGATTGCAACAGTCGAATCAGGAAATACGACATCCCGTGCTACGCAAACTGAACATACACCGACCGTCGTCAGTCGTGTGATTGGGGGAGAAGCCTGCCCCTACCTGTTGGCCGAGGCGAATACATCGGAGTTGAAAGGCCAGAAGATGAACGGGTTCGGTGTCAGGTACTTGTGGAGACGTTCATCGAGGAATCGATCTGAATCGAACAGGTCTGCTGGAGAGAAAACGTGAGGTCAGACATGCCACGATCGTCGTTCGGTGCTCACCATCGGGGTCCTAGAGATCTTTGCGATGCATCAGGAAAACGGCATATACGGAACTAGCCATAGGCGTTCAGCGGAATGGCGATCGGATGGAATCCGGGGACCTGAACGGGTCTCCCCCAATGTGGCCGAAAGCTGATTTTCTTTGGGGCATGGAGGGGTAAAACCCGCAATGGACTTTGATCGGTGCAGTAACGGCTAATCAAGTTTGGCACAAGTTGCCAGTGGAACCACGCGTACACTGAGACGGTGATCAGCCCCAACTACCAAAGATCGATTCGCTTCATCTCTGCTGCTGCCGGAAGAATTCAAACTGGTCGGCTACTTGTACGCCCAACTAGCCGGAACCGACACCGAACACATTGACAATCCGCTCAAGCCCGTGGAACAAGTATGATCACGGAATGGGATTCGGATGAATCTCGAATCTTACCCGACTCCGCCCGCAATACCACCAAGGCTGTTTCGTGCCCCAGTGTCACGTAAAAGGTCCTATTGGTGTAAGGTGACACGGGAAGTCATGTGCGAGCGCTCCAAGTTGGTAAGACACTGTAAACAACTCGCTGAAGGACGACAGCATTTGAAAGTCCACCTAGCTAGCTAGGAACTCCCTCCGAGACAGCTACTAAACTTCCGAGTTCCTGCTGCCCCCTACCAGGTTACGTAGCACAACGCCTCCAAAGCGGGGGAGGCGAAGAAGATTGAGATGATCGGCCGACAAGTACAGAGTGCGTTAGTATGCTATTACTACTCAATCTCGCTAATAGGTTTTCGTCTCCGTATAAACAGCACATGGGCGGCAAAGTGACTCAATTGTCCTCACCTCTGACTCACCTCACCTCACCTTGTGGGCTTTCACATGGCGAATGCGACAAGCGACATGAAACTTCATTGAACTGGTGACTTATCGCGCTTGAAACGTGGAATTACTGCCCGTGTGATATCAGTGCATGTAGCTATCCAGTCGCATCTGTATTATAAGTTGCTGGTATCAACCTAACTTGGGTAGTATATTCGGTGGCAGAAGTTCCGGCATGTGCACATGATCCTCCAGAATTACCACCCGCATTCCACACCACTAAATTCTTCTACAATAATGCCCTTCTCCCCCTTGACCTTGGATAATCTGTAGCGCTCCAAAGCATATATCTCGTATGAAGCAGCGGCAAGTTTCATCGCCCGTATGTGATGAGGCCGCGAATTGGCGACAATAGCATGTTTTCGCGATTGCCAGATGCAAGTTGCGAGATTCATTCCTGTCTCTGGGTCAGGAACGCCGTACCAGTACATGAGAAGCTATCGCGAAAACCATCGTCACGGTAAACAGCGTATCAAACAAGGGTGTGTGAACTTACTCCCCCGTTGGAAACGGCTTCTTCGTGTGCTAATCTGTCGGCCTCGTAAAGCGCTATATGAGAAGTGAGACACATCGTGACTCAAAACATAGAGTTACTTACGTTGACTGTCACTGCCCTTTTTGCGACGGCTGCGGAAGGCAACAGCATACCACTCGCGCTCTTCGTCCTCAGGGAGATCCAGCTCTGACCAGTTAAAGGCAAGGGAATAAGGAAGCGCGGCATAATCGTTAGTGAGTGGATGGAAATGATGTAGCGCTTTGTGCAAGGAAAGGGAGACAGGGTCTATATCTGGCAATCGACTGTCCGTTGACACTGGTTGTCTTTCGACGACGATCGGTGTGATGGAAACATCTTGTGGTAAAGAAGACAAAAGAGGGGGCAAGTATAAGACAGTAGATGTAGGCTTTGTTATGCTTTCGGTGGTGAATGTAGGAACAACGTGGGGGTCGCGCACAGGTTGCGCGCCGTCCATGAAAGGCTCGACGACCTTGGCGGGCGGGACTACTTGCTCAACGTCATCCAGGGGTTCGTGAACTTCGGTGTCGCGTATGGGTGACGCGTCATCTAGCGAGGAATCGTTAATGGAGTGGCTGGGATATTGGTATAAGGTCAAGCCCATTGAAATGTGGTGCGAGGAGAGATCTAGCGTGAGGGGACAGTGAGGGGATGTCAGCTGGGTTGACCCGGAATTTATACTAGAGCGATTAGACATCCGAAAGTTGGGAACGAACAGAAATAGGCTTAGCGATATGATTTCCGTTACACCACCATGCTTGATGGGATATTGTCAAATGGGTCACTGGACTGTGAGCACCAATTGCGTGGCAGAAGGCACGATGAGATTGTCCCATGGCGTGATCTTGCGTTGGCTCGGAGATACGCGGTGTCGACCAACCCGGTGGAATCATTCACCCTCACAACGAGATCTCTGGGAAATACCTATGGAGGTTTCTGAGCGCGCTCGAATGGAGGCAGTAAGAACCTGTGAAACAAGGTGATTGGCTTGGAGCGTGGCGGAGTCGAGTATACTAGCAAGAACGGATCCACCGGAACACTAATTGAAAAGATGTCGGACCAGGCCACGCAAATTGTCACATTCTCTGTGGCGTCTCAGGTTTCGAAAAAAAAAAAAAAAAAAAAAGACACTGTCCGCTTTCAAATTGCATCACAGTATGTTCTCGCTTACGTCAGCTTCTACTATTGCCGCCCACGACTCTCCGCAGGTTGTACATGGCTGCTAGAAAAGCCGCAGAGTCCACGCTCTACCACGTACATCCCAAGGGATTTTGGAAGAAATTTCGTGCGTTGCAGACTCCAGATATCGTCTGGTATTGTTGTTGACGTTGAACCAGGCGACGCGGTAGTCGTGAATCCCGAGATTTCTTCTGGCCTTCCGATTCCAGACTTGAACAGATATCCCCAGCCCGGCTCGCGTCCAGAGAAATATTTTACTCCTGCGACGAAAGGTGCTTGCACGACTGTTGTACACCTCCATGACTGACATCCAAACTAGCATCGGACCCGGCTCAGAATCCCTACTGGAAGCGTGATGTTCGGCGTGCCTACCCTCAGCTTTCGGTGATTACCCAGTCAGATTTGTCGACCTTGCTTATCCAGCACACCCAACCTCAGTCGTGCGTATGCCTTCGATCCAGCCTTGTTCCCAGCTAATGTTCATATCAGAGTGGCCGCCCCGGAGGAAGGTGAAGCCGCTCAGGTGCCCACGAAGGCTGTCGATGTCGTGGACTTGACCCAGGCCATTTCTACCGTCATTTCGAAGACGCCTATTTACAACGAAGCAAAGCTGCCTCCCAAGATCCCCACGCCATTCAAGCGGTGGAGGCCGGAACGTGCACCCGATGCGCCCCATGATCCCCATGCGTACTTCCCTATGTTGCTTTACAAGTAAATCTGGGGTCGTCGTGGAGGCTTTAGAATGAATATTTCATAGCTGTGTCGTAGGGTCAGTGATGGAAAATATAGATGAACTCACTTGTGGGATTTGCGGCAGAGTGCATGGGTTGTTTCTGAGGCTTGGAACACACGAGGGGCGTTTGAATACCGAGCAGTCCGAGGCATTCTAGTGTGCATCCAAGGCTCGCCGTTCGTGAATTAGACATTTATACATTAGAACGACTTGTGGCGCTGCGGTACGTGCTTTACACCAACGATGGAGAAGGCATCCCACCTCTCCGTCGTCGTGGACCTGTCCCCGTCGCAGTGGCATCTCTCTGCACAGGCAACCAACCCGTACCCCTTGTCTATCGATACCTTTCTTTCCCACCTCCTCGCCTTCCTAAACGCTCACATCGCCTCCAAGCATGAGAACACCTTGGCAGTCTTTGGTGCGTTGCCTGGTAAGAGGTTAGGGAGACCACCATCACAACTGTGCTGTAATGCCATGCTAATGCAAACACCGCGGAAGTAGCGTCATGCTCTATTCGTCGACGGAAACGTTGACCCTACCCGACAACGCGCATCTTCTCGATGCCAATTCGTACCCACCTTTCAAGACCGTCAACACCACTGTTCTCCAGCGGATCACACGGGAAATGGAGGTACTTGGCGAACTCGAGCAAGAACGTACGCCTCGTCTCTGCTTGGAGCTAACGCGTTCATCGGTTCTACCATCACGCAGCGCCGTGCGCCTTGGTCAGTGCACTAATCAAGGCACTCTGTTGTACGTTCGATTCGAGAGTTGTTCATGGCCACAAATGTAATAGTTCCGCGTCAGATATCAATCGAATTACCCATTCGTCTACTTCGGGTGTCAACGTAGCAGAAGACCCAACCATCCTCCCCGACCCACGTATATTGATCTTATCTGTCTCGCCGGACCTGTCATCCTCTTACATTCCAATCATGAATTCCATATTTTCGGCACAAAAACAGGCTTGTATCTTATTTGATCCCCGTTCGTGACGAAGGTGACTGAAATGTGGTTATAGAAAGTAACGATCGACGTGTGCAAGGTATACGGGCCTGATACGGTCTTCCTTCAGCAAGCTGCGCACCTGACGAACGGATCGTACATCTACCTCGAGCGCCGCGACGTGTTGCTCCAGTACCTCATCGTATGTCCTTTTTCATCTCGTGTAGCATGTCCACCCGCCAGAACCATTATAGATGTCTTTTCTTTCTCCACCATCCATGCGCAAAGTCCTCGCCGTCCCAACTCAAGACAAGACTGATTTCAGAGCAGCATGTTTCTGCCACAAACACATCGTGGACATTGGATTTGTCTGCTCCGTTTGCCTGTCAAGTGATTGCAAGCAACCTGTGTTTCTGCGGATATACTAACATCACTCGACAGTCTTCTGTCAACCTGTTCCAGTTTGCTCGACTTGTAGGCCAGTTGTCTTGAAGACTCATCCTCCCACACATAACATTGATCTGATCGAATTTAGAACCAAGTTCCCGCTAAAGACGCTTCAACGCCTGAGTGCCGCTCGGCCAACACCTCCTTCGGCGGACTCTCGCGCTTCGCAACCCCTTGCGAATTTAAACAACGGGGCGATTCGGTCGACTTCGCACCCTGCGAATGGTGGGATTGAGAGTTGACGGATATATGTGCCTAATCATCAATGATTTTACTGCACGAGAAAAAATGCAACTCCCAGGAACCTGGCCCATTTTCACCACTATTCATGGAGGGGCAGAGCGGTGATATACACAGGGGAGGCTGTCATCGCAAGGGCTAATTGGGCTTTGGGACGTCGTAAAATCTTTGCCTACAGCATTTATGAACACGACTGAACCCGTCAAAGAGGACTTCCAATACCTTGGGCGTAGTTTTCTCAGAGTTCGCATACGCAACTGCCATGCTTTCCGTCGTAAACGCACACCATAGCCTTGCTAAACATCAAATAGCTTGTAAGTGAAGTACCAGAGCAGGAAGATGACAAGTTAGGCATACGTATGACATCACCGCCCGACCCCTGTGACTCCTTTGTCATCAAAAGGACTCCAGCCCTGATCGGATCTAGTACACTTCCTCAGATTAATCAATGGAGTGTGGTCCCTGGCTTACCATAAACTTGGGTGGACAATATTTTCATGAGCGACTCATGAACATCAACCTCTGTACCGCCCTCCCCATCAGAACTGGAACGGAGAACATCGGCGATCGTACGCCCCAGTCCAGCTCTTACAATCTGTTCGCCGGCACCTGAGCTCGAGTGCCTTGTGATCAACGATTCTCGATTCGTGGCAGTGATTTTCACCTGATATACTGCAAGCCATCCCCGTCCGTCCATCCCGCGATTGCTCCGCCCAACACCCCGCCCCAAACACCGCGGCCTCCGAGATGGATCAAATAGCCAATACGATCATCGCCTGCCATCCTTTCACGAAAATAGAAACTTACCTCGCCTATCCTGCCCGAGTGCTTGAGAAGCAAGCCACCGCTGACACGATCACACCATCGCCCATGTCGACAAGCGAGACCAACGAACCTTGATACCCCCGCTGCCAGATTCCCTTGCGAATCCCATGCGATCGCGCCGACCGTGTCTTGCAGCGTATGTTCGGCGTCCTGTGGGCGTACATCGGGGCCCGCTGCCAGGGCGGCGGGTGGGCTCGCGCGTGCGGATTCCTCGTCGTACCGCCCCATCCACCGTTGCCAGTCTTGCGCCGCGCGCGGTTCGATCAAGCTTGCCGGATCGACCGTCTCGATCGCGTGCGTGCGTGCAAACGCGTGTGCCCCCGAGGAGACCAAGGTTCTACGCGTCATGTCGGTACGCACCGTCAGCGCTTGCGCTCGGAACGATCGGTACGCCAAGTGCAAAGGCCGACACGGCCCACGGTCGGTGGACCGCGTCGGGAAAGAGGATGCGATACTGTTCACTCACAAGGGTCGGATGCGGCCGAGTCTGTCAGGCACGCGCGCATGTGCGAGGACGGCGTTCGCAAGCTTGATCGGGTTTCTGACGCCTATCCGTTCGATGTCAACGCTAATCACGAAGCCGACGTTCCCAAGTTATTTCAGATGTGAGAGTGAAGACCGTATCAGGATCAAAGTGGATGGGAATATGGATACAGGATGTCTGTGTTCCAAAACAAACAAGGGAAACGGGCGCTGCAAAGGTGCAACGATCTTTCTGGCGAACAGGATCTAGGGGAGAACGCACCCGAGACAGCACCCACACTCCCAAAGTCACCAGTCTGGCCGTCCATGATGGCAGCGTCACACTCGACAGTGCCTTCAAACGTCAGATTGGAACCGTAGCCTTGAGAGGAGATACGTGTTCCATTGGGCGCGTTTTCGTCAGGGGCTCGGTCGGTCAGGTCCATAACTCACCTGCATTGAGACAGTCCTCGTCCTCGAGAATGGAGATCGCCACCTCGACGAGAGACAGAGCGCTTGTTATCGGTGAAGGTCTAGATGCCGCTTGCAGTGCTCCCGTACATGCACTACAGGATTCGTTTGTTAGCAACTAGCGTCGGGACGTAGTACCGTATCGCGAATTACCGTTTCATC
The DNA here is from genome assembly GCA_038089855.1 of Royoungia palumana. Taxonomy (NCBI): domain Eukaryota; kingdom Fungi; phylum Basidiomycota; class Agaricomycetes; order Boletales; family Boletaceae; genus Royoungia; species Royoungia palumana. Next base: position 57,087 of record JBBPLQ010000069.1, on the reverse strand, counting down.
GCAGCTTTCACTTGACCTTCTAACGCTCTGCCGTGACGTCCAGCGCCTCCATGTACGGCCACATAGTATATCTGTGAGGGTGTCATGCCACTGAGTCAAACTTGAAGCTTGAAGCTTGAGCTTGAAGCACTAGACGGAGATCGATTAGTCAGCCTTTTCATGTCCAGAACGCCAGTTGTAACTAGAAACTTGATGATCAACTTTGGTCGTCTCGTGAATGTGATGGTATTCATGAAGTAAATACATGCAAGACGTAAAGTACATGACAAGTCGTTCCCCTATATATCGTAATGTTTAAACTACACACCCGTGTTCCCGTAAAATGTCAATAAACAAGAATGACACACCTAATAAAGTGATGTCTTTTATTCGTCTGCTTTGCCTCTCCACGACTCTCGTCTAATTAGCAGCGCTCAGCCACGTCGTCTGGCAGCATGGCAGCCAATGGCGTGGTAGCAAGAGTCACGAATATGAGGAGTATATAGACTCCGTACCCACCCATGACATTGTTTTGGATCGAGTACGCAAACAACGAGGTCGCTGACGCAGGCCCAATGGCACGAGCAATAGAGGCAGTAGTCTGTGCAACACCGTTGATCGCACCGAGACAACGACGATTGGGCGCAGCAGCTGTGATATACATAAGGATGCAGCCTGTACTCGCGACATCAGTTTTGCGACAAACAGTTGAAAAGATACGCACTGAATGCCATATCGACGACGATAGTTAAAGCGAGTTGCAAAACCAGAAGGACCCAAACAGGCCAGATGTTTCCCCACTGTCCAGCAATCCAATTTATGATGGGAAAGAGAATGAAGAGCGGAATGAAACAAGCGTGACCGATGCGAAGTAAAGTTTTGGACCCCACTCTATCAATGAGAGAGGCAAAGAACAGCGCCTGGCAAATGCCATTAAGAATGCCAAAGCACGCCATCCAGAGACCAATCTGCATGGGTGAAAATCCTAGACCCCCATACTCAACTGCTGTGGAGTAGAAAAGGGGTTGGAGGGAATACAGTGTTATTTCAAGGATGGCCAGAACCCCATAGTTTGCTATACGTAACAATCGGGCCGCATTGAGAAGTTTGGAAAGAGGTATCGGTACGTCTGGAGGCGGCGAGGGATACCGCTGTTCTTGCTCAATCGTGGCGTAGTTGATTTCCCGGCCGCCGACCTCTGTGTCAGCAGACAATGCCTGTTTTTCTGGAGTGACGTTGGGGGGTAAAGTCTTGATAGTTATCAGCATCGGACTATGATATCGGCATTTATGAAGCACTCACTTCCTTGAGGAAGAGTAAAGTAGCCATGAAAGTCAGCATTGCGAACCCAGCGGTGACACCACAGGGTAAGAAATAAGGATATTCTGCCCAAAACGGAGACGTGAAGAGGCGGGGGAAATTGTCCTGTGGCCGCGCAAGTGTGCCGCCGATGACGGGACTGCTGATAGTCAGCTTATATCCGCATATTGTGTATACCGAGGGCAGAGTCATCTCATCGTACTCACCCGATTGTCATACCCACTGACCAAGCCATAGGAAAAAAGGCAAACCCTCGAGCCATGTTCGTGGAGTCAGTCAGCTCGCCTAACATACTCTTCATAACGCCGATGTTGCCGTTCAAAGCACCCATGATACAACGGCTGAATAGAGCAGCAGACAGCTCGATGAGATCATGTCCCGAGGAAAGAAGTAAAAAAGTGTACCTCAATACCAATCCGGTAAACGTATGCGATAGACCGAAGCAAAACGTGGATATGGAAAGGCCGAATACACCTAATAGAAGTACGGGCTTGCGTCCAATATAATCGGACGCTCGGCTCCAGTGGAGAACCGTCATTGCCTGTGTGACAAAGAAGAGTGACTCCTGAGATGGGAGTGGTCAGTTAGCCGACGACGGGAGAAGTGGCGCGTTATCTATTACATACAATGATCCCCGCGTAGTAACCTAGTTACGGTTATTATCAGCGGGCGAGCCAGCGATACGAGAGACTACTCGCCGACCGTCGTTTCATCACAGCCCACGACTACCTCACGAATGAGCTAGATGAAGCCGAGTGAGTAGAGGATGTGACGAGGTCGAGGTAAACCTGCCTGGTTGATGAATGGGTAGATGCACTGGGATGCGATAGGTTCGATCAACACCGAGAGTAAAAGAACGGACATCTGGACTTTCGGTAGGGGGGTGGGTTTCTTGTCCACATTCCTGTCGCCAGTGACGGAGAGCAAAGGGGTCTGGTCATCATTGTCAGCATGGGCGGGGGAGATGATCATTCCGTGGGCGAGGGAAGGAGGCAAGGAAGGAACCGCCTGTACGGAGACTGGGCTGCAAATTTATAGGCCGAGAGCGCACAAGGAGAGAAAATCGACGAGCGAGAATGCCATTTACATACGGGGACGGAATGACACACCAGAGTCAGGTGGATTGCATTTGACCCAGCAATCCAAATTCTGGAACCTTCCGCTGCTCACTGTGAGAACGACGTTGAGCTGCTCCAACGTAACGAGCACCGATTGAGAGATCCCGTCGACCGGCCACATCATACGTGAGCGCCAAACGGGGAAAATAAAGCCGATACGATCCTGCCAGGGCTTATTTAAATTTCGGAAACAGCATCCGGTGCCTCGCAAGCGGCTTCGCCCGACAGACATCCAGTCTGCCTTTCTACCATGCCCTCAAACACCGACCATGCTCTGCTCCGCAATGGTCTCCGCATGGTGTGGATCCTCGCTGTCGTCTGGTTCGAACTGGGCGCATTTCGCTTCGCCCTGCATGACTGTCACTGGCCGGATGCGCGACAGGTGTGTGACTCTTTTTGCTCAACTACCGCCGATGGACAGGTGACTTTGACTCAGTCTACCCTTCCCGATTCACGTATCGTGCGGATACTCGTGATAGCGGATCCACAAATAATCGACCGCCATTCCTATCCTGGTCGTGGGCGGCTTCTATCCGCACTAAGCCAATACGCCGTCGACCTTAATCTTCGAAAGAATTGGAATTTTGCATTCCATCGCCTCCGACCTAATGCCATAGTAGTACTAGGCAAGCTCGGTCGACCCAGTATTAGCTCTCTGATTGAAAGTATCCTAGGTGATATGATGGACAACGGTCGCTTATTAATGTCGACTAGCGAGTACGTGTATCAACCAACCCTGGAGTGTCCATTAAGGCCGTCTTCCCAGATACGAAACATATTTCGCGCGATACCAAAGTATCTTCAACATGGGGGATTCACCACCGCCTGTGTATTATCTACCAGGTAATCATGACGTAGGGTTCGTGTCTTCTCTGTCGAGGGTGAAACATGTTACACGAGCACCCACAGTCTCGCAAATCTTCCACCGTTTTCGCTCGAGGCAGACACCCGTTATACGTCACACTTTGGTCCTCGGAATTATCGCCGGACTATTGGCAACCACACCCTCGTCTTCATCGACGCTCCAGCTCTTGTCGAAGAGGACTTGTCGCGTGCCGAACATGGTCACACGTTCGATAGCTGGCCTGCTATCAAGCGTGGGCCGGTAGAGTTTGTCAAGCAAACTACATCTGCCGGTTCTTCGGGCCCGGTTGTCTTGTTTACGCACATTCCTCTTTCCCGTCCCTTGGACGCGTTCTGCGGTCCCTTGCGCGAGAAAGGGACGATTCGGCAAGGTTATGGGTTCGGCTACCAAAACACACTCACGGACGGGACAACGGAATTTTTGCTCCAGTCCCTCAAGCCATCTTTGATTATGAGGTCTGTCAATAGTCTATCGATACGGCAAACCCCTGATTATACAATAGTGGTGATGACCACGATTATTGTGTGTATGAACACACCATCTCTTCGTCTGATAAAAAGGTTCAAGAAGTTACTGTCAAATCCATCTCAATGGCCATGGGAATCCGTCGGCCGGGCTTCCAACTACTCTCCCTAATCTCTGTAGCGCCCTCACCGGATGAAATCACACAAACGCCAATACCCCCTCCTCTGCACGCTCCTTGCGTAATGCCGGATCAATTAGGGATATATCTTTATACTTACATTCCACTCATTCTACTCTCTCTTTTCGTCCTGCTTGTGTTCAACCTCCGTCGTGTGAACAGAGGCAGCAGCTACCGACAATTGTCCCGAAAACACCGCCGGCAGGATACGCCCGAGACACCATACGAATTATCACGGATTAATATGTCCGGCGCGGTTGACGCCGATTCCATTCTTCCATCACCCGCAAGTATATCAAAAGAACGTCAAGCGCCTTTCCGCGGTCGGCCTTACACGTCATCTTGGACATGGACGTTTACGGTGGGAGGCCATCAGCGCCGCATCACACTGCCAAACCCGTTCGGGAGCTCAAGGGTGGATAATCGGATGTCCCAGCAGGACGTGGGGGTGCTCGTCGGATATCTGCAGGACGTGGTGGCGGTGGCGTGGCCGCCTGTTTTCGTGTTCCTGACGCTGTCGTGGTGGGTCATGCAGTGGTAACACTCCACCGGGTGATAGAATGTTATTAGTACGGACGCCCTTTGGAGTAAACTCATTATACGGTTACATTATATCTCCTTTCGAGATTGTCGATTTTACATTGGGTTCGCGGCAGCCATGTGTCAATGCAACGTTGTATTATTCGACGCGTAGATTTTCATCTTGTGGTTGACACGGCGGTACCTTGAATGTGTTCGGGTACCTATGTCAGCGGTGATCCGTGTGTCACTGTAGCGGCGGCCAGTGATCAAATGAGAAATAAAAATACACTTCATTGGGTTTCTGTTCTCCGGCTTTAACGGAGTGAAGGAGGGCAGGGAGGAGCCGGACGAAACCCCAGATCATCGTCGGGGGAGTCAGCACGATCATTGTGATTTTCCAGCCCTACACGAGATAACGTGCGAGCCGGTGAAATCGTCTTACCGAGTTCATCCCTGCCACTGGTGTCTTGGCGAGGAATGTGCAGGCACACAGGGGAAAATCCATTGTTTGGGGTTGGGAGAGAGTACGGAGCGACGTGCATGGCACGAATACCGTGTGTATCGGGGAAACACCTATGGTCGTTCCAGCATGCTGGACTGATAGCCTCACTGACGAGCTGGGCCGGGCTAACATTAGCAGCCAGCCGTGTCACACTCAAAGCCAGGTCATGAGCGGCGGTTAAACGAATCCGATCAATTAACTCTGTTATGAGAAAGAGGTCGAGCTGAAGCCCGGCGTGGGAGGGAATGGCGCGTTCCGAATGCGATAAGTGGAAGTAATAGACGTCTTCGTCAGCGGACATAGTGAGCTGGTTCGACGTCAAGGTGCGTCCGCACATGGAGAAAGCCAAACGGGGTCGTGAATCGTTTTACGATGGAATGGTTATCTAGGTGGTGTTGCGCCAGCGATCGAAATCGGTGGCGTAAATGGGGCTGGTGGACCTGCCTCGTGGGTTGGGCGCGGTCGAAGCCTGACACGAGAGAACCGTATCTCAGGTGGGGCTTTACATTTAGCTGGGTTGACAGTTGCGAAAAAAACGTCGAAGAGATTGCCTGGATCGCAAAGGTCGGATGGGATCGGGTGGGAGTGTAAAGAAGCGCTGAGGGGGAGGCACGATCCATATGGACTCGGCGAGACCAGCACGGCAAATGCACCGAGCGAATCCTGGGACGAACCGAGACGCTGCCATGGCATTCTGGATGCAAGCACGCCCGATATGTACAACAGGTCTGAAAGTTGAGGGTAAGCGTTTATAAAAGCAAATGAACAGCCGAACGGAAACGCTGTCACCGTCCCGACTTGAAGGCCAGCGTTAGGAACCGACCGGGTTTATATGCAAGCACGTTCGTCGTTCCAACCCGCCTACTTCAGCACTTATAATCCCCCTCGGCTCACGACCCCTCCCCGTCCCATCACCACACCGCCCGCGCTATCGTCACCCCTTGCTCGCTACGTCAGGACCGCTCGGCCAGACTCGAACCCGGCGAGACGGCGACGATCCATTTGCGAGGTCGTCATCCCAGAGGAAACTCAGGGACTCAGTTCGGACTTGTCCGCATCACTCCACACCCATATCGATCTCAGCCTAGAGTTTCTTAAGCGTCATCACAGACCAAAAGCCACCCTCAATCGCGCCTCTTCTGACCCCCAAATCCTCTCGACGGTTACCACGCAGCCCGTACATATACCAAAGTCACCGTGCGTCTCTCTTCCTCTCTCCCTCCTCCACCCTCACCCTCCCCCAGTACCATGGCCACCCTCGTCCCTCGCTCCGATCCCCTCAGCGCCCGCGTTCGTGGCAGCAGTCACATCGACTTCAAGACTGCCACTACGGGGGTTGCCGCCAAGGCCATGCGCAACGAGATCAGTCGCCTCGTCGGCACTGTCGAAGATCCCGCTACCAAGAAGGCCCGTCTCCTTTTTTCTTACCTTCACCCCGATCTTACCCCGCCATCGCAGGCGTTCGATACCGAGATGCAAGCCTTTTTCTACCTCTTCACCAGGTATCTCTCCGAACGTGCAAAGAGCGTCGATCTGTTGGTATTTCCTTTTTTGCCCTACCCTCCGAAATCTCATGCTATTTGATGTTAGTGACTGGGATCGCATCAAATCTCCCGCTAATGATCAGATCGTCCCTTACGACACCTTGGTTGCACCCAAGGATCACAGCAATCTTGCCAAACTTGCGGTCCTCAAGGTCAATGGTGGTCTCGGTACCTCCATGGGTGCGTCGCACTCTCGTTTTATCTTTGGTCGTGCCGACACGATTCGGTTGTCAGGCATGACAGGTGCAAAGAGTGCGCTCGAGGTCAAGGATGACATGACCTTCCTCGATCTGACTGTCCGTCAGATTGAGCATCTCAACACTACCAACCGGGTTGATGTCCCGCTGATTCTCATGACCTCATTTAACACACACGAGGACACCCTTCGCATCATCAAGAAGTATGCAAACCAGCAAGTCCGCATCACAACATTCAATCAGTCCCGATACCCGCGTATCTTCAAGGAGACTCTTCTCCCCTGCCCAAAGCGTGCAGACGACGACAAGAAGCACTGGTACCCCCCGGGTCACGGTGACGTCTACAATGCTCTTTTCCACTCTGGTGTTTTGGATCAGCTGCTTGCAGAGGGCAAGGAGTACCTTTTCGTGTCCAACTCTGATAACCTGGGTGCCGTGTGCGTTTCGTCAACGATCACCGTCTCTCCTTCGTGCTCACTTCGGAATTTTCAGTGTCGATGAGAAGATCTTGCAACACATGATTGAGACCAATGCCGAGTTCATCATGGAAGTCACCGACAAGACCAAAGCTGATATCAAGGGTGGAACGCTGATCGATTATGAGGGTTCCGTTCGTCTCCTTGAAATTGCTCAGGTTCCTTCAGAACACGTAGAGGACTTCAAGTCGATCCGCAAGTTCAAGATTTTCAACACCAACAACCTCTGGATCAACCTCAAGGGTGAGCATGTCGGATCTTATCCGCTGAGTGGTTACTGATCATGCTATAGCCCTGAAGAGGATCATGGTGACTGAAGGCATGGAACTCGAGATCATCATCAATCCCAAGACCAACGACGATGGGCAAGCAGTCGTTCAGGTGCGTGTTTGATAAACAAGCTATTATGCTCTGTTGAACTAGGGGCATAGCTCGAGACTGCTGCTGGTGCCGCCATCAAGCACTTCAAGAACGGACACGGCATCAACGTTCCCCGTTCTCGCTTCCTCCCTGTGAAGTCTTGTTCCGACTTGCTTCTCATCAAGAGTGATATCTACTCGCTGCAGCATGGTCAGCTAGTCTTGAACGAGAGTCGGATGTTCGAGACGACGCCCGTGATCAAGCTTGGGGACCACTTCAAAAAGATCCAGCAATTCCAGAAGCGGTTCAAGAAGATCCCAAAAATCATCGAGCTCGACCATCTTACAGTCACCGGAGATGTTTACTTTGGGAGAAATGTTACATTAAGGGGGACCGTGATTGTCGTTGCCAACGAGGGTCAGCGGATCGATATCCCCGATGGTTGTATCCTGGAGAACCGTACGTATTTGATGTGTCCACGACCCTGGGCCTTACTGATCAACGGATCTAGGTCTGTTGTCCGGCAACCTCAACATGATCGTACGTCTCTTCGTTTTTGTTCTCTGGCGCTGAACTCACCGTTCTTTTTAGGAGCTGTGAACACTAACGTCGGAGAGATTGAATCCCTTGACGCATTGTTTTCTTGATTTGTTACGAGCCTCTAGCATGATTCTGGACTTTCAAACAACTTTCATAGAGCATCATCGCCAAAACGACTCGTCTGGTACTCTGATGGTGATAAGACAGTAGGATAGTGTTTTATTTTGGTTGGATATATCTTGTTTTCTATAACCTGTGCCCATTGTCTTTGTATATATAAGTGCACCACTGCTATCTGTCTCAGACTCTCAGGATCACTGCGACGATCTTCGACTACTTTGCACTTTCAAATCACCATGTCATCCGGTGAACTTGAATCTCATTCCCCGAGTCTCACACTGACGGGTCGTGTAGCAAACGAAGGTGGTCCTCCTGATCCGTCCATGATCTGCTTGTATCCAGAGATGCTCAAAGCTGCCGCAGAGGAGAAGTCCAAGCGAGAAGCTGGTCAGGATGAGGACAACCGTTCCGGTCCTCCCGATCCGTCCATGATTTGCTTGTACCCAGAGATGCTGCAAGCAGCCGCCAGCGAAGAAGAGAAATCCAGACAGGGATCGGCCCGTCCTTCAGCTCAAGAAGAGAACAAACATTCTGATGGTCCTCCTGATCCATCCATGATTTGCTTATATCCCGAGCTGCTTCGAGCTGCGCAAGAAGAGCGGAAGTAGGTTGTAGCATGTACGTCGTGCCAACGCGGTGAATCGGAATGTACTATATCGAGTATTTACTTCTCACACGACTCAAAACGCGCGCGCGTTAAATAATTACGTCCTTCTCTGTCACCCACTTCGCCATGTCCGCGTCGAACAGTCAACGTCGTGACGCTTCACTAGAAGGTCCTGTTAGGATCGTCTATCACGCAGAGAATAGAACGTTTGCTAGATTGTTTAACGGTAATTTCAGCTCTTGCCGCACTTTGAAACGCGCTAAATGCCCCTCGTCCTTCACGTAGAACGTTCCCTCGGTGAAGTCAAAGATGTCGTTCGACGAAAACTCGGCCTAGGACGTGACACCGACGTGTTCCTCAAGCAAATGGGTGCGAATACGCTTCTGGATCTCGAAGACGGTAAGCACAAAAAACCCATTCGACTCAATAGACACCGCGTCGCGCTCACAGAGGTCGTTCGTTACACAGACGACGATTTTCAGGCGTTTTGCATTCTGTTGAAGTCGTCTGATTCAGTGAACATTCAGGTCACTGTGGGCAGGTCACAAGGCGCAGCTGTTTCGGCCCCGATTGCACTCGTAAGTAGTTGCTGCTTGTGAGCATGGTCGGACTGATGAACGTTGTGGCAGTCTCGAGAGAACCCATCGGTGAGCGAGCCACCGTTTTCATCGCACCCAGAGGGACCAGCAATTCCTGTGCAACCCGAAGTTGCCACTACCAGCAAGGCGTCGACTGCGACGAAAAAGCCGCGAGAGTCTTCCACGCGAAAGCGCAGGGTGTCTTTTAGTGGTGCAGATCTAGAGACTCCTGACAAACCTGCGGAGAGGCGTCGTCGGTCCAAGTCTACGAGTGGTGCTGCGGCTTCGTCTGTAGAAACACTGGAAACCCCAGCTACTGCGGAGCCGACAGAAGAGCCTCCAAAGAAAAAACACAAGCGAGAGCAGTCCAAGGCTGTTGAAAGCACTCCGGCTGAAGCTCCTGAATCACCGAAAACTAAAGTGAAAAAACCTGCAAAGGCCGATCGCAAGAGCAAGGTAGGTGCTTGCTGCGTTTGGATACATTTGCTTAGCTTTAATCGTACACTTAGTCAGCGTCAAAGAGCATCGAAACGTCTGACCAACCAGCGAAAAAGCCAAGAAAGAAAAAGGAGAAGCAGCCTGAGCGTGAGTTTCGTCGTATGGTGGACCGTGTAATCCGATGCTGACTCGTTTCAAAGCTATTGAAACGGACGGTAATGGACCTTGGCATCTGCGCAGATTTCTGTAATTTGATTTCCCGATCATTTATAGACACGGATACACCTGACCGCCAGCTGGGCAACGAGGCACCTCTCCGAACAGGTGAGGCAGGAAGCTGGGATACCAATGCTCATGCTAACGGCGTTTCGGCGGCAGGAAAATCCGAAAAATTGAGTGTGAAAAGTAGTAGATCAAAGCCTGAAAAGGAGGATGTACCCACTATTGGTCTCTGTGCTTGTAAGTGGTCGTTACCTTGGAAGTATTCAAGACTTACGAATGTTAGCATAGCTATCCCTCAGACGAACGCATGTACTGATTTGCTTTCCGAGGTAGCAGCAGCAATCCGAAATACTGTGAGGGGGATCACAGGAGAGACCTTTACTTCTAATACGTCGGCTTTGGGATCTGCGACTATCTCTCGTACATCTGCCAGCGGAATCTCAGTGGTACCTACGGAGCATAGACTCGAAGCTGTGGTTCCGACCGGTAGACCACCGCAGCAGACTTCGGAATTGAATGGTCCTTCGTGTCCCATCTGCCTGGAAGTACCGTTCCACATACGCTATTGCTGTCCCATTGTACAGAAAGGGTCAGACGCTATTCGAGAACGACTGGACGAGCTCAAGAAGTCAAATAATAATGGCCAAGAGTCGCTGACAAAAGAACTAGAGGATCTCCTTCGTGATTCAAAAGGTTGATAGTTTGTTATGTTTTCACTACAAACCTGACATTTCGTATGTCAGTAACATCTGAACCTTCGGCATCCACGGATGATGTTCAATCACGAGAAGTTTTACAGTCTCCCGAGGCGCTTGTTTCCAGAACTTCCAATGTCCCTAGCAATTCCTACTTGTCTGAAGTGACGGTGGAAAGCAGAAACGAGGGGAGCAGCTCAGAAAGTTCTGATGACGCTTCGGAGGGGGAGGCCGAGCTCAAGGGGCTCGCAGCTTACCGGGGCCAGGAAACATTAGATGAGCAGCCATCGCCACCTAATGATGACCTAGAGGCTATCATCCGAGGTCCGAGGTCACGGCGTCAGAGCGTCCTAGGTGTCCTCGACCGCATTTTGGACTCTGGAAACGGTAGCGAGTCGGAAGATGACACGGACGATTTGGAAGGAGACCTGGACGAAGGGACCGATCGATCGATGCGTCGGTTGTCGAAGTGTATCACGCGTTCCTCCGATTCAAAGAGCGAAGGGGAGTCTGGGTCACCTTTGTCCTCAAATTTCGACGAAAATGCTTCAAACGACCTGAAAACCAACACGCACAATTCCAACGATGTTGCAACGGTATCCGTTGAGCACGACAACGGCGATACTGCCGCGAGAAATTCACATGATCCCCCTGCCCTCAAAGGGCAGAGTGGTGACAGCAGTGAGGAAACGCACGTTGAATCGCAAGATCTAATGGTCGTGGATGAGGCGATTGGAGAAAAAGGCACTGCTGTTAGTGTTGAAGAACAGCTCTCCGTACCCGTTCCCCAAGTCCCTGTTCCGCAGCTTTTGGATATTCCCATCAAGGAACCTCAGCCCAAGGGAGCAGCAGTTGATCCTACACCCCGTCAAGGTCGCGATCTCGAAGCTGCTGATCCTGATCCAATAGAGTCCGCGGATGAGATAGAACCCCAAAACGTTGCCTGCTTGTCGAACCCCGATTTCATTGAAGCTCCTGAAGATATCGGAACTTCCTTTGTTGGAGTGATTCAGTCGACCCCAACTCCAGGAGTGGCGAGGCGGCTCAAGACACGTCATGGCGAAATTCTAGATGATGAAGCCGAACAACCTGTCCTTCTCGATCAGCTGTCGTTGGCGGCGCCCTTGTCAGCGAAGCGGAAGTCACGCAAAAAGGACATGGAGATGAACAATCAGGAGCCAATGACAACGCGGAAAAGCGCTCGGATCAATCCTCTAACTCCTGCCACGAGTACGCGAGCAGTTGTTCCATGTTTCACACAAAAGGTCAAAGTCACATCGGCCAAAACGCCAGCGAAGCGGTCTGGAGAGCGATCGGACGCGTTACAAAATAGTACTGGAGACGATGTGACCCGGAATGGGGCGCGCACTGCTGCCACACCATCGATCAGATGGGCAACGCTTCCAGACCCGACATCGTCGCCTTCCATCCAACCGGACGAGCCATCCGTGCTCCTCGACGAATTGATGTCTAGTAGTCCCCATCTACAGAGCGATCGTGTTCTCAAACGTCCGAATACCAGGGGAAAAAAGGTTCAATCCCATACTAGCCAGGAAGGAAGTTCCCAAGAGGGACAACGGCTGTTCGATCTCACACCTAGCCAGATCCCCTTTCCTTATTCCCAGCACAAGAAACCGATTTCAACAATGCTCGCGAACGAGCAGGAAAAGGAGGCATCTACGGATTCGGAAGAGGATCAAAAGGTGGCCAGGAAAAAGCCGAAACTATCTGCCCCATATCGTCCGCTTTCCCAGTTGGCTAGCCAAACGACGCTCTACTCTTCTAGCCTAGCCACGCCTACCACCAACAAGATGGTGAATGGAAAGGCTAACAAGCGTGCTGCTGTCGAAGATTCATCTTCATCTTCGTCGTCTTCTGAGGAAGAGGCTGACGAATCGGCACACATCCCTCGAGGACGGAAGGCGGGGTCCGTATTGGAGACCAGGAGGAGAAAGAAGAGTACCTTGTCTAAGATATAAGATCTATTTCGCCACTCTTTGGTTTATACTGCCATATCACGCAACGTTTCCTTGCTTTTTGCTATGACTCCCAATTCATCTCCAAATGGACGCGGAGTGAGAAACGCCAGGCCAAGCGAGTGGCTGTGAATCAACAACAACCGCAAATTTTGATCGTGCACTTTATATAAATCTTTGCTCTGCGCCTCGTCCATCTCACTGGTTTGCTGAGACTGACTGAGCCTCCAGCTCGTACATGATATTCACACAGAACACTCGCGACGAGTTCGTATCTACACCTCTTTCTTTTTCCGTTCTGACCGCCCTCGTAGTTATATCTCTGATCTCGTCTTCTCTCTCCTGAGTCTCTAAAGCCTCCCAGATCTCGTTGTCAACCATGCTTGCTCGCACTCTTATTCGAAATAAAGTATTTGCTCGTGGCCTAGCCACCCATGCCGGCTCAAACACTGCTTTCCCTGCCGTCTTACATCTCAAAACTGGTCAATCATTCCACGGTCGATCCTTTGGGGCACCGAAGAGTATCTTTGGAGAGACAGTTTTCTCAACCTCAATCACGTCCTGTAAGCTTCCTCCCAACTTGGGACCGATGAAACCCCACTCAGACCTGTCTATAGACACCGAGTCGATGACTGATCCTTCCTACCGGAGTCAAATTCTTGTCTTCACCACCCCGCTCATCGGAAACTATGGTGTTCCATGCAACAAGGCTCCGATCAACTCTCAGGAAGTCGGCGTTGTAATGGAGTCCGAGGGAATTCAGTGCAGCGCCGTCGTGGTCGCTGATGTGGCAGAGAAATTTTCCCACCACGCTGCAGTCGAATCCCTCGCTTCCTGGTGTCGCCGTTTCAATGTCCCTGGTATCACAGGTGTGGATACTCGCGAGATCACGCGTTTGTTGCGTGACCAGGGTACTACCCTTGGTCGTCTTGCCGTCGGCTCAGATGTCTCGGCGCCTCCGCCATCCGCAGAGCAATACTGGGATCCTTCTACCGAGAATCTCGTGGACCAAGTTTCCACGAAAGTTCCCTACTACCTCAACCCCGATGGTGATGTCCGCATTGCCGTTCTCGATTTTGGTGCCAAGGCAAACATCCTGCGCTCCCTTGTTCGTCGAAATGCGGCGGTAACCGTACTCCCTTGGAACTTTGACTTCAACTCTATCCGTGATCATTACGATGGCCTTTTCTTGACCAATGGACCTGGTGACCCTCGGCATTGTATGAATGCGGCTCTGAATCTCCGCAAGACGCTTGAGGAGTGGGACAAACCTGTTTTCGGCATCTGTATGGGCCATCAGATCATCGGCATAGCTGCTGGCCTGGATGCTTACCGTATGACTTTCGGCAACCGTGGACACAACCAGCCGGTCCTCGCTTTGGCGTCCTCAGGTTCTGTCAAAGCTGGTCGCGTCTATGTCACGAGGTATTGTAAACATTGTGATATAATACAAGCATGTTACTGAGTGATTGGTGTCTAGTCAAAATCATCAGTACGCGCTCAAGTTGATGGATCCATTCCCAGCGGGATGGGAGCCATTTTTCATCAACTGCAATGATTCCTCGGTTGAGGGTATCAAATCGACCGCTGATTCCGGCAGAAAAGTTTGGGGCGTGCAGTTCCACCCTGAGAGCGCTGGTGGTCCGTTGGACACGATGGAGGTGAGCACACTTTCCGGTTGTGATGGGTAACATTGTTTGACCTGATTGTACAGATGTTCACGGACTTCCTTGCCGAGTGCCGGGCTCATAAGCTCACGCTGCCAAAAACTACACCTGTGGACTTGAATTCGTTCAAAGGAAGGAACTATCCTACCTCTCGTCAGCAACAGGTTTCTGCTACTGCTTGAAATGACATGTACGGTTTTGTGTACGAGTACGTCGGTAGTGGCGATTCATGCGAATTAGCGCCAGTATAGTGTTGCCCGATATGGGTTACTGACATCCTTGCAACGCCGACCCTGATTGTTCAATACCACTGTCTGAGACTACCACCATGAACTTCCTTGATACCTATGGCATGACCGGGACAGGTTCAAGCACTCCTAGTGAACGGCAGCCTGAGCAAAGCCTCGATGAAGAGGTCTCTCAGGTCATTGGACAGCTCGGGCGGTTTTGGGGAGGGTTTAGGAAGCAGGTATGCCGGAAACCGTCCTTATCCTTATCCATACCCTAATATTGGCCATCGGCCATAGAGCGAAGCCGCCATCGCGACCGCGCGACGGGACCTGGGTCAGGCCGTCACTCAAGCCCAACGCGGCATAGAGAAACTAACGGCTGCGGAAACCCAACACCCATCTGAAGCAGAAGACAAAGAAGCAGCGTCGGAAGACGGCGAAGAAGGACTCGAGAGCGACGCCTCCGAATCGGCGGGCACGCCCATCGCAGACAACACGTCGTCATCCACCGAGACGGTCACCGCCCAATCCTTTTTCGCGCGCCTCCAGTCGTCGATCCCGCCCAACGTCGTGTCGGCTGTTCAGGCGCAGCTTCCTGAGAGCATCAGGCACGCGCAACACCTCGATCTCGCACAGCTAGGGAGTACGCTCTCGGCCGAGTTTCACCGCGTACAGGGTATCACGCGAGCACAAGCGGGGGAGTATGTGAGCAAGAGCGAGGCGCTATTGCGTGAGGCGATGAGAGAGGCTGGAGATGTGCTCCGCGAGGCTGTCAAGGTGATCCCGCCGGAAGACGGAGGGGATACGCCTGTCGCGTGGGATGGGACGGATATCTGGATGTTGCCTGGGTTGGCTGCGGGCACGGAAGCGGCGGCAGGGAAAGGCAAAGGGAAGGATGTGAACGGTGGGTCTGCTTCTGGCCGCGTGTCGGATGACGTGCGGAGAGTGGCGACGCGCGCCGAGTCCCTGTTGAGACAGCTGAGGAGTAATCCCGAGATCATCAAGGTTGATCCTGCTGTGGATACATCCAAGGAGACGTATCTGGCCTGGGCGGACGCCAGCGAGGCGAGCGGGCAAGGATTTGGTAGCAATGCGTGGGGGCAACGCATTGCAGAGGCACTGTCCGATCCTCTGGATGGTGAGGCGTTCCAAGCTACACTCAATTCACTCGGTATGCTCTTTTTCATTTGCATTTTTCGACGGATGATTAACAACATCATTCCTGACACCAGTGCCGTCGGTCATGCCTGAAGAAGTCTTCTGGGTGAGATACTTCTTCCGAGTGCACCAAATTGAGATGGAGGAAAGCAGGCGGAGAGCGTTATTGCAAGGTAATTGTACTACGTATAGTTTCGAAGCGACATCTCTAACATGGAACCCCGGAACAGCAACTGCGGAGAATGAAGATGACTTTAGTTGGGAAGACGACGAAGAAGAATCTGTCTCTGCCAAAGAAACGACTGATGGACTGGGGTTATCACAGCGCACGCTTGCGCCCCCCAGGACATCCACGTTGGATGTCGTATCGTTACCGTCGTCGCACGTGCAAAGTCCTAGGGAAAGCAGTGAGGGCAGTTATCAGGTTATCCCTGGAGATGCTGGCAGTACGAGCGCGGCTGAAGCAGAAAGTGAGGAAGAAGGCGAGGGCGAGGGCGACTCGGAGGAGGGCGAGGAAGGTGAGGAGAGCGACTGGGAGTGAGTATACGGGCGAGTCGCAATGAAGAGTATTTGGGTAAACTGCTGTTCCTTCATCCATCATGAGTATGGTTTCCTACAACGAGAAACGGCGCATCCGTTGTGTATACAGCTTGTTTTATTGTATTGTATTGATTCGTATTGCACTTGTAAATTTGCGGGTTCACAGTTCACTTTGTAGGAAGTTGTTCGTTTCTGCATAGACAAAAACTTCCTCGAAACACTTTGAAGGGCAGATGACTCGGAGGCTGCCTACCTTCAAATCAGGAAACTTCGCAAAGACCATATAGCAGTAGTAGATGTACTAGTAGTTGACTTGTCTGACAATTTTATGCCCTACAGTCCTCGAACAACCAAATTCTTTTGTGTATTAGAATATACCAGTAGCTACCATGGTAAATATCTCACATCACTATGAAGTACTATATATACCATGACATTAGCCATCTTACCTGTGTAACATAATTTTATAGACACAACATCACGGAAAAATGACAGCAATATGACAGTCACTAGTACGACTCATTTCTCGAGCTCCAGAGAACCGAGACGCTACGTCGACGACACGTGCGAGGAGTCGAGTCCTAATGGGAGCATCGTATGATCTCTCAATGCGGATCGGTTCCATGAAGACGTGCGTAACTGTATCGTCTCAGTTATACTGCACCTTCCGTAGCTGGGGATGCGCGACTTACGTGCTCGATTGCCTCCGGCGCGGATAGAATGTTCATATGATCCGGAATGAAGCCACCGTTCTGATTGAAAAGTGAGCCTCGACATGTCGCGGACAATGTCGCCACACAAGACTCACCAGCACCATCTCGTCGAGGTTACGGAACGCGAGCCGCATGTCCAGCGGTAGCTGTGTCGGCAAGATCAATACGTGGACCGTCGGCGAAAACGGCTTCGAAGCGGCGACGAGCTGTGCCATTTGCTATACAAACAAACCAGTTACAGAGATTCCGGAACAGTGTAACGACGAGACCCGTACCGTCGCCATGTTGATGGCGAGTGTGATATCAGTTCGTTTCGCTCGGGCATCTTTGCCCACGAGGACAAAAAACTCCCAGAAGCAATCTATGATATACACGAACTCTTGCTGCACCGTCTCTGCGCACACAGCCAGAGTTGGGCGGATCTAAATGTGGCGTTGACATTCAGTGGGTTCGGTGGTAGAAAACTGTTCGGTAACGCTCACCGGAGCCTCCACATTTACAGCGTCTACAAGCCAACAGCGAGGCCCAGAAGGTACAATGCTGTTCCTCCACCTCCAATAGTCAGCCTTGGCATAGGATTCATCGTCACCTAACACCATCCAAAACATCTCATCATCTCCATCGTTCTCGCCTTCCACGAGTTCTTTCACCAGCGTACCCGTAGCAGCCATAGCCTCTCCGTATTGTCGGGCCGCGTCCCGTTCCGCTGACACCGAACCACACCCGTGCCACACATAGATGTTATCCAGGATGATGATACAATAACTATATCCGGAACACAAGTTGCGGATGCTCTGTCGGCGGACAGCATCAGAGTTTCGACCCGATGGCACGGACAGGAGCATACCAGATCTATCTCGTCAATCAAGATGTGACCTTCGCTCGATCTCACGATATGCATCGTAGTATTCTCAGAGGACCAATGAGCCCTCGTGCCCTGCGAGACATCTGAGCAAACTGTCGCGCTCGGACCCCATCCCGCCTCACCTGACGTATCGCAAGTTGCCCCCCGAGAATATGCACGAGCTCCGCAGGCTCGCGTTGCTGACGGACTAGGTCCTACACGCAAGGTCTCATCAAAGCATGCCAACGACATTCAACGAGCGACACGAACCGCCGATGTCCCGTACCGCCTCGCGAGCTCACCCACTTTCTTTTCCTCTTTCTCCTCAAAGCGAGATTTCTTGCCCTTCCAGCACCACACTTTGGTCATCACTAGTCCGCTCTCGCGAGACTTGGCACGGTGTACGATAGCGAGCACCTCGGCATCATAAAAGATACTGGTGTCGCGTTGGACGGGAACGGCGCTCGCGTGCACGATGGACATGACCTCGACTGAGACAGTGCGCAAGTCAGGATTCGGTACGAACTTGGCCGGCCGCTCCACCTTCAACAACGCTGCCACGTCCACCCTAGGCAGCGACTCGTCGACGTGATCTGTCGTCATATTATTTGAGCTCGGCCACCCAAAGACGTCCACGTGGATGATCCTCACCGATGTGCACTTTCGAGGATGGCAGCGACGGGCGTTGCTCAGTACCTCCCGCGGCACCGAAGCGTAAACTGTCCAACGGGCTCTCGTCGACGACCCTGTTGCTGGTCATGTTCCCCCCCACGGTTCGCGACACCGTGTGCGCTGGCGTCACTGCAGGCGTCCGCTCCTCTGCCAACGGGGGCATCGCAATCGCCAAGTACCGCTCATAGCTCGACTTGCGTTTGTCCCCGGGCAAACTACCCAAGCCCGTACTCGGGACCTGGCGCGTCGCGGCGGGAGGCGGGGCGGCAAAGGAACTGCCCATCTCCATCCCATCCTTTTCCTTTTCCTTATTCTGCTGTTGCGCCGCCTCGGTCAGCGCCTGTGCAACCTCCATCACGAGTGCTCTATTCCCAGTGCTCGGGATCCGCGTGTGACGTGTTGGTGACGGAGGGATGGTGGTACATTCCTCCTTGTCTTTCCCCACCTGCTTCCCATTGCCTGCTGCCGCCGCCGCAGTAGGATTAGCAAGGCCTGGAAGAGCCCGGCGTCCAACCATGCCGGCGGTACCACCAACCAGCTTAGTACCCAATGACGGTCTATCCGCTGCAGGAAGTGGCGAAGTGGGTCTCATTCCGACGAGTTTCGGCTCTGCCCTGCGGTCGGTGACCCTTCCTGCGTCAGTAGTACTGCTGGCCGAGATGATCTTCGCGGGAAGTCCTATTCCGGAATGGGAGTCCCCCGGACCAAATGAGGCAAGCACACTTGACGTGCTTGATGAACCCGGAGCGGCACCTGTAGACGATGGTACAACCGGATTGGGAGACGAACGAACCACTTCACCAGCGGTCGGGACACCATCGGACGGCGCTCCTTCCTCGATCCTTTTACGTGGCTTCTTGGCCCTATCCTTCGTAGGCTATCCGCAGCACCCGCGCGAAAGGCGGAGAAGGTCGACCAGTAAGGGAAACATGCCATTAACAACGACGGGAGGTAGCATTACACCGTAAATCGACGTGTGGTATAAGCACCCAGTTCAAACCAAACGCAAGAAGGGCATCCATCAACCATCGATTCAGCTCAGTGTCACCAAAGAGGACGCACATGACTCAGTGGTTTGCCAGGCGACGAAGGCAATGGCGGTGCCGATACCCTTGGCGTTTTCGCCTTGCTCGGGGTCGCATTGATCCCAGTGGCAGCCCTACTATCTACGCCGCTCACACATATCCCAGCCTCCGCCTCTCCAACTTGAGCCCCTCCCTCTGATGCTTTGACGCCCAACTCATCAACGTCAGGTATAACGGGGTCGTCTCCGGTCTTGGTAGGTTTGATGTAAGATATCATCGTACTGGAAGAACCGAGGCTCTCTTTTGAGCCTTGAACGGGCAAATCATCCGATTTCTTGCAAGGGGTCTTGGGTATCGCAGGAAGTGAAACTGCACTGCGCACGGAACGTCCCGTGTCGTGCGTCTTGACCGCTGACAAGTCCTGTGCTTGTCCCGACTTGGTGCTTACATGGGTAGTGTGTGATCTCGCGGGAGTGGTGCTCTTTGGGGGTGTTGCTGCTCCGCCGCCGGCGGAATTCATCACAGGAGTCCAGCGATCAAGTACAGAAGCACGCCTGGCACCTTTTTCCCGCACCTCACTACCGCCGGGACTCGGTGCAGGCGACATAGAGGGGAAGACGTGCTTCGGAGTAGCGGATGGGCTTCCCTGGGGATCGCCGCTGATTCTATCGCTCGCCTGAACGATGCTCTGGACAAACCCACGGCCCTGCAACCTACTAATACTTGGTGTGGGGTCTTTAAGCAAGGAGTTGACCGGTAGACGCAAGAATGCAGGAGATGCACCACGCTGAGGCTGCGGTGCATGCGTGCCACGAAAAGGCGATGGAGGTCCTGGTGATTTCGGCGGAACAGTCGACGCCGATGATAACTGAGGAGATGGTTGGTGTCGAGGGGTCTGCCATGGTGCTACACCAGCGAAACTTGCACGGGTAGGGCTGGACTGGATGGGTGTCTTTGCTCGGATATCTGTACCTGGCGTTTTAGCACGTGGCTCGTCGACAGTCTTCCTTGGGGGGAGTTCTGACGAAGGCGTCTTTGAGCATGCATCGCTGGTATCTGACGTCTTGGGCCGATTCTCAATCACGGGGGTTATAGGACGCGCTTCGGAAGCCACTGGTGTCTTTGGACGGATATCCGAAACAGAAGGCGTCTTGGGACGTGATTCCATAACCGAGCTCTTCGCTGGCGAGACTGCCCTCGCGCCAAGGTTTTGAGACAACGGACGGGAAAGAAATGAAGAATCAGAAGAAACCTTGAGCTCTGAGGAGGTACCGTGAGGAGTGCTTTGGAGACGTTCGCGGATTGTAAGACCAGATGGTTTGGGGGACGAGGACTGGCTGGCCGGCTGCCCTTCGATCTTCTCGACATACTTTCGAGCGACATTTGAGGTGCTCATAGTACGTGCACGAAGCGGCTCTACCGACATCGGTTGCGTAGTGGTCAAAGAGGGTTGTGATACACAGGCCGATGCAGAGGGTGTCGGCGACGGCGGAGCAGCAACTTCGCGTCCGACCATACCTGGCATTGCAACACCCCCGCGACCAAATATGGGGTGAACAGGACCGTGATCTATCCGTCCATCATATGCAACGCCCGTGTCTGCCTGTGGCTGGTGCCGCTTGAGCCGGGGCCCGGTTGCATTACCCCCCATAAACGCTGCAAGCGATATAGGCGCTTGTTTCGCGGCGTTCGACGTTTTCAGCGCAGGTTTCAGAAACGGGGCACTCGATGCTGATGGCTTCTCAGACGAGGACGCGCCCAGCTCGACCTCCACATGGGGCGGTGAGCTATCGTCAAGCTTAGCTGTAGCCCAAGTAATCAGTACAAGTAGGTGGGTCGCCGTTGGGAGATCGGATCACCTACACAAATCGATCTCATGCATGCCCACACCGAAATCGCCACTCTGGCCAGTCCGGCTTCTCCTCATTCTTGCCAGCCTGGCTCTCATAATCTCCTCTTCTAAACGCCGTTGTTCGGCCTCGTCGTCTGCGTCCACCTGGCGTTGCATCGCCTTTATCTTATTTGTCCATTCTGCGAGGCCGGTGTCGGTTGCGGGCGAGCTGGAGAACGCTGGGGGCGGGGGAAGATCGAACCGCGCGGAACGCGGTGTGGATGTCGCTGACATCGCTGGTGATGGATAGTTTGTCCCTTGGCCCGTTACACCTGCTAGCTCGAGGCGGATGTAGTGAGAAGTGCTTTGCGGGCAAGGCGTGGGCCAAGTGCCAGCTTGAGTATGCCAGTGTGAAGGACGTGCTGACGTAACAAGGCTGAATAGGATTTACTACTACTACGATACGTCAGGTTGTAAAATAAGTGTCCATTAGTGTCGTCCATTAATACTGAGCGTTCAACGGTACGTGAGTTAAGGCGTAGCTATCGCTACTTGCGTAGTCCTCGACGTTCTTATGGCATCATCCAAAACCCGGACTCCCATACCAGATGGTATTTTATTGAAAGGCTCACGCAAAGATGGCGAAAGCGGATGAAACAGCGACCAGCAAGGCTGCCCCAACCTTAAAGCTACCGGCGGAGAGAGATGCAGCTCCACCCGTTGAACTGGACGAGTTCGACGTTGCTTCTTGGATGTTGGAAGGCATCTGTCCGTCTGTTCGAAGTCCATGAGACGATCGTATGGTCGAAACTGATCAAAATACGAACCAGTGAAAGAGGAACCGCATTCGGACTGAACAGTGGCCTGTTCACCCGACAAGAGAGAAGAGAAGTTTTTGGAGGCAATCGTGTATGCAGCCTTTGAGCAGTTGGAGCAAATCACGTTCTGAGGAATGGTGACATTTGCTCCGGAGATGGCCCGTGTGACTAAGCCAACAATGTTGTTTACAGAAAGGGTGGTTGCAGTTGAGGATTGAATGTCGTCAAGCAGTTCAGTCGCACAAAGGGTGTTTGACGATGTGCTGCAGAATGATTTTATGATAAGTTGACGGCGGGGGATACAGCTGAAAACCAAACTCACTCTTGCAAGCATGCGATCTGTCGAGCAGTAGAGTAGCCGGCTTGGACGGTGGGCGTGATTGTGTTAGGGTCAGTCGGCAGACCGACGCTGGCGAGATCGCTGGAGCAGCCATTTGTGATGTTCGTAACAACAGTCTGAAGAGTAGAATTGCTGCACGATCCCTGATTACACATTCCGGTCAACCAAGAGTTGACAGTCGGGACGATGGAAGTGGTGGAAGTGTTGGTTAAAGCAAGCGGTGCGAGGAGAGCAAGGTCGAGGCAAGTGGCATCGGAAGAGGCTAGGACCGCAAGTAGGGCGGAAGTACACGAACTCGAGAGACTGAACGAAGTGGGGATGATCAGAATCAGAAGGGGTCGGCTAGTATGCGACCTACGTCTGAGCCAGGGCGAGACCAGCGCCGGCGATGAGAAGAACAGGCCGTACGAACATGAGTGGCAAGGAGATAAGTTAGTTGACAGGAACCAAGGGGGCAGGAGGGTAGAGAGTGAAAGAGGGGTGAGTACTGCGCATTGTGTTGTTCACCATTTATAATGGCCCTGTCAGGGGATTGTTGACCCGATTCGGGGCAGACAATGCAGTAGCGTCGGTGTGTGGCGCCACAGGACTGAGGTGTGGGCAATGTCCGCAGCGTCACTCTCTGCGCCGCCATCCTGATAAATTGTACGCTAAATCTGTGTCACTTACCAGCTTTCCCAAGGTCCGTTGGAATCGCCGAGAAAACAACAGCCGCCTCAGCCATGTTGCATGGTTACGAGTGACTTTAGGCACTGGAGTCGTGCTCTCGGCAACTTGAATCATTTCTGGCCTTGGGAAAATCCATTCCTAGTTCTCCGGCTTTGCAGTGCAAGCCTGTAAGTGATCGTATAACTCTGCGATTCACTACCGAGCCCGGCGATGACATCACTTACGAGTCGGAAAAAGCCAAGCGCTCGACTCCTCTCTGTGGGCCGTCCTGCCCAGGAGGTGGAGACGAACTCTACTGACGGAGCAGTGTCGTGCGGCGTTGGCGTTTTCGCATCTGGACGCTGGGCAGTATTGCTGGTTGGATGTCGATCGATGTGTTTTGACTCGGATGTGTTTTGAAAGCTCCAAGTCGGCTGGATCGCTGTTTGTCTGCACGTATATCCTGTATCCTACCATTCGCTTGGAGGGACTCGGATGACCTTTACACAAGATCGTGCATCAACACCATCGATAGCATACAAGTCCGCCACCACAACGCTCCAAGTCGTCCACGATCTACCATGAAGGACACTTCCCGTCCGAATCACAAGTCCCCCTCCCGCCCTACTCCTTACTGGAAGCGCAAAGCCTCTAGTCGCATCACTCCCACTGGCACTCGTGGAACGCGTCGGGCTCGGGACGCGTCCCAGCCCCGGAGCCAGAGGCCAGTTTCTCCCCGTGCTCAAGAGCAAGCACGAAGCTCACGCCGCGACGACGCCCGACCTTCGCGCGCAGAGCCCCCCTCGGATGACCAACGCGATTCTCGGACCCGTGTTTCCCCTCCTACTCGGAAGCATACAGACACCGAAGGGTCGACGCCGCGCGAGCGGCCTGGGTCAGCGCATACAAGCTCTTTCAGCGTGCAGGCAGATTCACCGGGCCCGCCCCTGCGGCTCCCTATCACATCTGTCCCGCCTGCTATCTCTGCTTCCGCCACCAGCGGTCGAAAGAGAACAGAGTCCCCCCCTCCCGGCTCTGTGACCACATTCTTGCGCAGCATCCAACTTCCAGACAAACCTGCCAGCGTACCACCGCTTCAAACGGATTTTTCTTCTAGCACTCCTTCTCTTCCCTCGCCGCACACCAACAATGGCGCATATACGGATGGAAATGGTTACCAAGTCAGCCTTGAGTATAAGGGACATTCTTTTAATTATGAACTCTCCACACTCCCTGACGATCCAAATGGCACGATCGCGTTGCTCACTCTCACTAAAAGTGATCCAGGACCATATCTCCTCGTCGCCGCTCACTATCGGCGCACGGGCCGCTCCAGGGCCGCATGTGCCGTGATCAGATCCCTGCTTGATAACCTAGACAATCCGACCGATGTCCAGAAAGGGAAGAAAGACGGTACGCCTTATGCACACATGCGAATCCTCTTAGTTTGAGAATACCTTCACAGCAGTACTTATTCCCACCTCGGACACACCTACACCCGCGTTGCCTTGTCTGAGCACACCTTGCTCCAAATCATCCAATTCCACAGTATCTGTGGCGAAACGTGGGGTTATGCGGCCGGCGATGTTGCTTCTGGCCGCCTGCGAGTTGGATATCAGCCGGGAACATCCCGACAGTCCGGAGAGCGCAAGCCATGCATCTTCTGCGTACGGCCTATTCCGTACCGTCTATGGGACCGTGAATGATGCCATCATTGCTGGAGCGGTCCATTCGTCATCCAAGAATGCGCTCGGACTTGATTTTTCCAGCAATGGAAACTACTCGTCGTCTTCGTCATCCACTTCGAACAGCCGCCTTCCGAGCATTACATCACCACCCGATCCAGAGTCTCTGGCGCGTATTAAGAACTTAGAAGAGGAGTTGGATGCGGCACGTGAAGAGCTCAAGAAAATGCAGGAAAAGCTCTACGTGTCCGATAATCGTTTATTGCGCGCCGAGGACAAGGTGCACGGCCTGGAGTCTCATTCTCGCGAGGTGCGGATGCGTCTGGATGCGTCACGGGACGAAAATTGGGAGCTGCGTCAACGACTAGCCGATTCTGAACGGAAGGCAAGAGAATTGACACACTGCGCACCACCCTCCGAAACCCGTGTCTGGGGAAGGCTCAAGGGTTTGTTATTTGATAATCTCGGCGGCGGCGTCCGGTAAGTGAGTGGCTCGATTGGCCATATTACATTCCCAGCATTTGCACGATCCCATGTACTAGTACTACAAATTTCCCGCATGGACCATCACCGCACATACCTTATAGAAATCGTTCATACGATACGCAGCAATTTCTTTATCATTCTCGCAGATGTAGCACATTGAAGCAGTAGTTTTTCGGCCCCCCAGACAGTGTCATTGACCAGAATTAATTTCCTGGAAGCCCCCGGGGATTCGCTCCAGTGAACTTTGGTATAGTAGTGGTACCACTCGGAGTCAGTTCTTGAGGTGAGCGTTGCTTGTAAGATGTACATCTGCATCTGCATCTACCCGAACATACCCGAGGGGGTGAATAAGGCAAAGGGTACTGGGGCGACAGGGTTTTCTACTCATGAATTGAACTAAAAACGAGGTCAACTTCTTCCACAAGATCGTAGGTAAGGTTAACCTACTGCGGTCAAGTAAGATTCTGCAACCGTACGTGCCCGAGCATTGAGACTGAGTTTCATCTCGCTTATTTCTCTATCTACTTCTTCCATAAATCTGGGGTTTGAGAAAAGATTACCTCCAGGGAATTTGACAGATCGGGAAAGAAAGCTGACTGGATGATGAAATCCACAACTTTGTGCTTGAGCATCGTTTCCGAATGAACGTTGGTGATCAAAAACGAGATATCGTAACCCTTAAGAGACAATTAGTTGGTTCGATCTCGTCACGTCGATCGACACTTTACAGGGACGGGTTTCCTGCGCAGCACGACGAAGCTCTCCGCGCGCTGCATCATGAACCGCGTGAATTTGTGACATAAGATGCGTTCGATTTCGTCTGCTTGTTTGATCTTGATGCTCATCCGTATCGAGTTGACGGAGGGCTCGATCAGCACGCGCTCGTTCTCATTGCGTGATATCGTGAGGGGGTTGAGGAGGACCTCTTTTGATCCGCTGGCGTTTTCTCCTTGAGACGTCGACAGTAAAACAACACGAGTGCTGAACGTACCGAGCCTCAACTTCTGGTTTGTTGTGTCGCTCGACGACCTGGTGCGTGCATGAGATCAGCGCGATTATACATCTAGAGAACATACCTGCGATGAGAAGTTTTCGAGGGTGAGTGCTGCGGTGAGCGACGATCTGACCGCTGCAAGATACGGCCTGAGTACGTTTGACTGTATGAGCACGTCAGTCGATCTCGCTGACGGATTTGCTGGCGTCGACACTGACCATCTCGACGACGACGGATAACCCGTATCCTAAGCGGAGTTTCAAATTCCCTTTACAGCAGGTACTTGAGTTTGATTTTTTTTTTCTTCTAGTTTGACACCAACTGTAACGTTCCGTCATGGCCGTCGCCATTGCACCTTGGTATGCGTCGCGTGCACTGTTCGCGAGCAGACACTGATGATTGCATAGGAGCGTCGTGTTGACGCCAGGCAAACCCCATCTTCTCGTCCCTCAGGGCGACCTTCAAATAAAAAACGCGGCTCTGCCCGACGACCTTGAAAACGACAATGCCAGAACGTCTGTCAAGCTCACCTACCAGAGCCTCTCCTCACTTGATGAGGATGAGGAAGAAGATGCCGACGAGGACGACGAGCCACCAAAAGGTCCCGCCGTGGCCACTGTTCTCTGCTCGCTCACCCCCGGCAAAGTACGCGTCCTCTTCATTTTGTGCTGCGAAGACGCGTCTGACGTGTACCCTAGATCGAGCAGTCGAGTTGTGAGATCATCCTTGAGCAGGATATGGAATATATCCTCGAGGCCGTTGGCAAAAAGTGAGTACATTACGCGTCGCGTGCGCGTATGGCTGATCATGTTCCTTATTTCCGTCAGCACGATCCATTTGTATGGCAACTACATTGGTGTGATATAATGTGGTCTTATTTCGTGTTACCTTGACGCGTGTCATTCCACCAGATCAAACTCCCGTTGACCAACCACCCTTTGGATCGGACGTGGATTCGGAGGACGAAGAAGAAGACGAAGCGACCTACAATTTAGGTGAAGTCAGCTCGGATGTCGAAGTCGAAGTCGGCGCTGATGAGGCTGCCCTCCACGAGGAAGACGGTGATGCCGAGTGGGTTCAGCCACTTCGTGTATATCACATAAATCTGATCGTTTTGCCTTTCAGCCGCTTTGAGGAAATACATGAAGAGGAGGCACCCAAAAGCCTCAAGCGTCCTCACGATGAGTCCATGGAAGTTGATGAACACGAGCCGGGGTTGTCGAAATCACAAAAGAAAAAATTGGCTAAAAAACTCAAGGCTGACGGTGGCCAAGCTGTGCCCGCTCCTGAGCCTGAAAAGAAGGCGGAGGACAAGAAGGACAAGAAGGATAAAAAAGACAAGAAGAAAGAGCAGTCCGAGCAGAAGGACGGCGAAAAGAAGGAAAAGGGAGGTAGGAAGGACGAGCGCACCATCGAAGGAGGTGTCAAGGTTTGGGACAGCAAAATTGGCACTGGTAAGATGGCGAAGAAGGGCGACAAGCTTGCGCTGCGTTATATCGGCAAGCTTCTCGATAACAAAATTTTTGACCAGAATACGAAGGGAAAGCCCGTGTGTCGCAATTGTCATCACTTTTATGAATCGGTCATAACTTTATCTGTAGTTCGTCTTCAAACTCGGACAAGGTGATGTTATCAAAGGTAGGAAATTTCTGCTTCGCAAGGACGGTTTGTTTACTATGAATCAGGTTGGGACATTGGAGTCGCCGGTATGCAAGTCGGAGGTGAACGCGAAATTGTGGTTCCGCCATCAATGGGCTACGGCAACAAGAAACAGGAAGGCATTCCCCCCAACTCCACATTGAAGTTTGGTGCGTTGCAGTCGATTGTCAGTCGGACTAAAATTGATGGACAATCTCCCATCAGAGGTCAAGCTCTTGGAAATCAAGTAAAATATATGGGGTTACATGTCGTCCTCGGTCCCCGGTAGGATGTTGGAGGTTTGGAGTCACATGTGCGGTAGTCGTACTAGCGGTTGCATCTGTGTGGGCACCTATATTGCATCCGTATATTGAATTTGACATTGTGCTGTTTCGTTATGTGTGCTCAGGACCCTGATCTTCTGGAGTGCGCTTGCCGTGCGGTCGCACTGCATCCTGGAAGACCCTGAGACTACGGCGTGCACCAGTTCAATAGGCCACGAGTGAACACCACTTCGAGCGAGGATACGTGGGAAGCTTGCAAGAGCTCGTAGGTCAAGCTCCGGCGACAAATATATACGCCAATACGCATGGGGATTCAGAGACAACCTGAGGAGTGACTGAGTGGAGGGGGGATAAAACGGAGCCATTACTGTGCAAGTGTCAAGACTCATAGCGATCGGAGTATACTGTGACGGTGGTAAGGGTTGCAAACCAAGCCACGGGTAAGGTAAGGTGGTGGTCAGATAAATCTGACAGGTATCATCACGTCGACGGCAACGCGTGTTTCCTGTTTCCTCTCTTTCTTTTCCATCTTCGCAACAGCAGCAGGGGGAACGTGTTTTGCGGCGTAACGGAAAACGGTAGCGGATCGGACATGTCAAAGGGGTGGAGCGTCGGAGAAAAAGGAAACTGGAATTCATTCGACACGCTCGAAACGTTGCCCATAATCGTACGCACTGCTATCGGACAAGGTTCAGACAGGTTTAATATGTCCCCACGGCGCACGCCAAAGCACGAGCCGAGCTGCGGTGTCATATGACCGACCCCCATACTGGATTGAGACGATAGAATAAATAAACATTAAAAAAAGATGAACTGGAAAAGTAACACAGGGGGAGAGGAAGCATCGCATCAGAGTCAGGCAGTTCCGTTCTTCCACGATTATTTCCTCCGAGCACGTGTCAGGGAAATTGACGCCGTCTACGGCCTCCCGCCTGTGGTGAGGGGAAGGCAGGTGCACGATACTACGTGGACAGGACGAGTGCGGCGCGCGGCCCGACTGTGTGACATTGGGAGCGCTGCGGACTTGAACGTTATTGGATTGATGCGTTTATTGTTCATTTTCGATCAAGCGAATCGGGATCAAACTAGCATCTGATCATTGCAGGCTGGGCCAAAGACCAAAATGTCACCTGCGCACGGTAAATCTCCCGGAATATGCGTTGGCTGTGTTTGTTCGTTTGAGCTCACGTAGTCGATTGGAAGGCGAGAAGGATAGGTCAGTGGGTCGAGTGTGCTAGCATGTTACCGTGAAGGGCAGACGTGACAGTGATATGAATAAGCGTGGGCTGAACACGGGGTTCAATATCCAATTCTGTCGGAAATGTGACTTCTTGTTGTAGACCAGGACATTGGAGCCCAAACTTGGAAGGTATCATGGTGAGAGAAGGAGAAAAAAATCCTGTTCCATTGTATGTTGAACAATCGACATAGCATGTCAGCGGAGTAGAACGAGCACGCAGCTGGTCCTCGACGATAATCGGTGTTGGGCTCATGATAGCGGCGAAAGGGGACATCAAGCTGGTGGTAGCGATATCGGAAAGTAGACGACAGTATTAAGCGAGGTGGCAGCTCGCAAGTAGAAGTCGAACAGGCAACAAGGAGTTAGAACTATATGATGCTGGTTGTGGGGGAAATTGGCTCGTCGACATGACAAAACGGGATGCTTTTCAACTTGGCCTCGGAGAACAGGGGTCGTCCGCAGTCAAAGAATCATGGCTTCACGAATGAACGCATACCAAGGAACCTTGAGCGAGTCCCTGGAACCAAACGAGCTTCCCCCCTGCTCGTGGTCGATAGGACGCTCGGACACATGTCAAAATTTTACCTCGCGAAAATTATAACACAGTACCCGTACCACACGGTCGTCGCTTAACTCGAGCGCCTGGTATCGTTCTATTCATGATGGAAAAAGTACTGGTCAAAAGCGAATCGCTTCGATCAATCCATTGTTTGTCTATACATCATGGCAGAAAGAGGGTGGCTCAGATGCCTGGTTGTCAGAGCTCGGCAAAACCACGTACCTCTTTAAGTCTGAGTACTATCATATAGATCATCATTGATGAAAAGGAAGTGATCCACGAGGTCGTTACCCACTATAACACTAGGACATTTGAGGATCAGATGACCGAACATGAGCGGATGAAGACGGAGACTCGGCTAAGTGATCAAGGGAGACTAGCGTTGAAACAACTTGAACAAAAAGTCCCTGATCGGAACAGAGTCATACCTTGTCTACTTGTCGGAAGTGACTGTCTCATATCATCAAAAATAGGACAAGAATTCGCCTTCAAATGGGAACAGATGGGTGCGATAAGGAAGATAAATTTCTCTTATGCGGTGGAAGGGGTGGCGCCTTTCGGAGAAAAGGGTGAATGCAACCACCGACATATGAAAGTCCGAAATCGTCTGAAAACTCAGATAGAGGGGAAATTGCCCTTCTACGACGCGTCGAAGGGCAAGAGAAAGTGATCCGAGGCGACAAATGAGCCCCATCTTTCAGAACAATGGGCTTGCTGCTCCTCACGCAACAAAATTTTTCCGTGACCCACCTCTCTGGGTCGACGATCTAGGGCTATATGTCATTGATCTGAAAAAAAAGGGTAAATTTCCGGGAATCAATAGACAGTCTAGGTCCCTCGATATGGTCAAAACATGAAATAACCCATTTGCAGAAAATCTCACCAGCATACTAACAGGTCTGCCATCGCGATCACGATTGGAAAGCGATAAACAGGTTCCAAACATCCTCATGGCGTAAATGACCAAAGTGTGAGGCCCAGAGACCAGGCGAGCAGACACGAGTACACCGGCCGCACGACTATAAATTCCACCGGACGGTCAGCATTACCCACTAAACCCCTCCCGACTATCCACTCCTCTGACTTCACATATACGTTTCTGCAATTTAGTCGTCGTTGTCGTTCTATAAAACTAGCCTTTGCAACCGTGGATCACCCTACCTGGTGTGTACCCCCATCGTTACCTACGCAGCTGGGTTGCGGGGAATGACCACCGCACGCGTATGCGCTGGCATATACCACCAAGGACGTTGCGTTCACCGGGATGTATGCGTCTGCTGCTGCATGGTCGGAGGCACTTCCTTCCCATTGTACTGCAGATTGAAGCCACTGTTTCCTGGCTAATGTCCCAGTACATACCATGGGAATGGAAGAAGCCTCGGACCATGCTATGTGGGTGTTAGTATCACCGGAACCAGCGCCCTTGAACCAACTTACGCTGCACGTACGTATACTTTCCCTTCACGGGAAGGGGCTCACCTAAACATCCTTGCCTCAAGTGAGACGGGATAGGAGCCCAAAGGGCTACTCGAAGCCTGAAGGCCTGAAGGCCCATCGCCACGACCCATCTAACAAAACCTGCTAATTTCCCTAGGTCAAGTCAGCATACACAGACCTGTCACTGAAGAACGAGAAGCAATTCCACCGTGACACTATCCACTGTTCACTTATGCATGTCGCAGCGGAGATGACCCGCAACGAAGTACTGTTGCGATGAAAACGGTAGTAAATTTGCGCTTCCCAGCAATTCAATTATTTGATCCTTAATTAGGTTCGTCTGTTCGGCAAAACCTAATGTTGTCGCAAGAGAGTTTCGACATATCTCTTATTCTCCTTGGGCTCTTGGTCTTGTCTGCCTTGGCTGAGCCATCGTTGGGGCAGAAAGCAGTGTCGATCAGGTGGATCCGAGTGGTGATGGGGTGCGTGGATTGGTTGCTTGGCCTGCCGGCTCCAAATGTTCCAGGTCGGAGATGGGAAATAGATATTTTCAGTTGCTGACAATAGCTTGAATTCATTCCACCTCTCTCCTGATCATCCAGACAACCTGAACCAGTCTGAGTCGTGAATCTGAATACGATATGTATGGCCGACTGCGGACGATCTTCTGGTCGATTTTTTCTCGGGCATTTTTGAGGCACGAGGTGCCTCATACGTTCAAGCCTTGGGCGATCAAATGTGATCATTCCCATCGAGAGCCTTTGCGGCCATCTCTAGGTGTTTATCTGGATAGTTTACCAATCATTTTTCGCTATGGAAGCCCGTCATTTTCGCGCAAGGCTGCGACAAAATTTACTGGATCGGGCTTTCTGTCGCTTGACCTTGTTCTAGCTCGTTCACTCGTTACGCAGCATCAGTTCTTCAAGCTTTTGGGCCCTCCGAAAAATGGAAGTCCGTATGCAAGTCCAGAACTTCTGTGAAGTGTAAAAATATATTCAAATGTGAAAAGCCAGCGACCATTGTAAATCACTGCTGGGATCGCTGGCGGACTCGGGGAAACGCCTCGACCCCTTGCTGTAGCGGCTGCTAGGAGTATGTTCCAGACTCCTCCAGCCTCATTCAGCTGTGAGCCAATGGCAAACAGTGAGCGGTGGAGGGTTCGCCCTCTTAATCCCCAGAGCGGGAATCCGTCTCATTGGTACTGACTGTGGACTTTCACAAACCATTTCTCGCCCGTACGTCTTACTTCCGAATCCTGGCCATTCCTAAGTCGTCTCTCGATTTGGATTAGCCCGACTAGTCAACTCCGCGAGTGCTGTCCGCTTAATGGGACGAAGGTCACAAGTCCGCCTTCGCGGAAGCGGAGTCAAACTGGGGTCATTCGAGGCACGAGCTCGTTTCACTGGTCTGGCTAGAGAACGGCGTTGAACCAAGCCATAAAGGGAGTCAGCCTTGCTAGCAATATGGACTCTTTTCCGGATAATATATCCAGTTCTGTCTCGAAATCAAATTTAGGCTGACGATGACTTGGCACTGCTGTGCCCACTGATCATCATGATAGGCTGCCACGTCCTTCCTCATACCTGTATGTGGTTCCATGGAATAGTCGTCGCTAGATCGGTAACAACCAGAGGATACACAACGTACATGCAAATCTCACTGTCATTGCGGGTTTCTAAATTCCGTATAGCCTACCTAATGGTATAAGGTGTCGTCGAGGCAATCTCGCGACTTCAAAACATGTAATATTCCGGCTTCCCGTTTGTGCCAGAACAGATCAGCTTACATTTTCTGATATTCAGAACAGCGATCCCAACGGTGTACAGCAATGATATATGGAGAACGAGGTATTCCATGCCCTCACGCCCACTTGCCAGGAATTACAGGGTGCGAAGAAGAAAGACCGCCATCCACTGCAATGTTTTGTCCATTGACGTAACTCGACTCGTCTTCAGGTTATATCTCAATATCGCATTTACCAGTGGACACATTCGACCCTCACCTGATGCTAAGAATAGGGCCATCTGTGCAATTTCTATGTCGCGTGATTAGCCCGTGGAGGTAAGGTTTTTAGAGTTGGTCTGCAAAACACATACCTTGCGGGACGCCGTATCTGCCCATTGGATTCAATTGTCCGAGTTTGCTTCCATTCCCTCGCTCACGAGCAGCATCGAACACATCCTTCGTCATACCTGTCTCGATCAATCCTGGGCAGATCGAATTCACGCGAATGTCTGTCCTCTGCAACTGGTACGCGCTCGTTTTGGCGACCGAGTTAACGCTGCAACGTATCTAAGACCATGCACGAAGGAAGAACTTGTAGCGTGCTCACGCAGCTTTACTGGCACTATCTGGATGATCACTTGAATAACTTGTAAGATATGAGGAACAAGGACCCACAATCTACACCTCCAGCGCCTGAGCGCAACCCGGCAACTAGTGGCGCGTGAACGCCAAAATTTTAAGAAAGGAGGTGGAAAGGCAGACCTGAGGCGGTCAAGATGATGCTGCCGCCACTCAGCGCCTTGCCGTTCGAAGGATCCGCGTGCATCATGGCTTGCGAACCATGCTTGACGGCTAAGAAACAGCTACAAAGCACGTGTGAGTGTAGCGCAAGATACTCCGAGGACGTAGCGCTACTTACGAAAGGGTGTTGATTCGCATGGTCTCCATAAATTGCTTCGAAGTCATATCATGTAGTACCGCAGCCTTTGATATTCCGGCCTAATGTGGCGTCAGGGATGGGATACGTCTCGAAGGGAAGCACCAGACGTTCGCAAAGAAGACATCCAGTTGACCTTCTTCGTCAATCGCTCGTTTGCACACGGCAGCTATCGCACCATCATCCGCAGCATCTGCCTGGATTGTTGTCACCTGTAACACCCTCGTGAGCTTGCGAAATTGTAGTCCCACTTTGCACCTGACCTTTACGTCTGGATACGTGCTTTCGATCGTTGATTTGAGGCCCGGCAAATTTTCCACAGAAAAATCTATTAAATAAAGGTGTCTTGCACCTACAATCCAAACCGTAATCAGCACTGCCCACGGGATGCGAACGAATCATCACGGACCCTCGTGTGCGAAGAGGAGTGCAGAGGCACGCCTGTGTAATAATACACCACAAGCGAGATAAGGGCGTAAGTGAAGAAGTCAAGGTCCAACGTTGGACATTACCCAATGCCATATAGCGAACCCACGCCAGTAATGACGCAAACTTTTCCATTGAGTCGTTGTCTGCGAGGGTCCTTCAGATGAGATTGAATCTGCTCAATTCGGGTGACAGTCCTATGGTAATGTTCCTCTGCGGTGGGTTTGTGACCTTTTGTAGTGTATGGGTTAGCTTTCGCCATCGTGTCGCACTGTGTGGATCACAGGTAATTTGAAGGAGAGTTGGTGGGTTCAATGGGGCCTAAGTTAAGAACCTAATTTATGTAAGCAGATAATAATCTCCTCAAGTAACCTACTATACGGTACAGGGGTATGTACACCAATAAACCAATAAATATTGGATCCACCAGAAGTTTGAAGTCAAGAAGTCAAGCCGAAACCCGTGAGAAAACCCGCTACGCTAATATTCATAATGGTTCGGGCAGGCATTGTTTTCATGGTACCCTGGACCGCCATGAAGTACCGCTCTGCGATAGGGAGAATCAAAATGCTGTGAAGGAAAACTCTGTGCGTGACGCTCTGGAATAGATTCCATGGGATAGATGTAGGGCTGGGGCACGTTCGGCGGCTGATGCACATACGTGTCATATGGATACAGAGTCGGCAAAGGAGTGGAGACCTGGGGAATTTCGGAAGGAGACTGATCCGATGAGGCCGGAGAAGAGGACGAGGTGTACGACACAGGGGAGTCATACATTTCCGGAGCCGAGCTCGTATCGTTCACCTCCGCATAGGGGGTGCTGAGATAGGGGGGCTCAGTGTAAGTATGTTCTGAGAAGAGCCGATGATGCCTCGGTACATCATGACTGTCATGAAACGGACCAGGTATATCACGATCGGCGTAAGTATCCATCTGCTGCTCATCATATGAACCTGTGAAAAGCTCCGAGGGAGAGGGTCTGGAGATGGGGGTAGACGGAGGTTCCTGCAATCCGCACGGAACATGTCTCTGCTTTGGATCAAAGGAAAAGGCCGGCTTGGAGGGAGGAAGTGGCTTGCGTCTTTCCCGAGGCGCGGCTGTCGGCTTCCTTTCCCTCTCTTGAGTGAGTGGTTCACGAGTCATCAATGGTCTCGACTCCCTCGGCTTCTGTGGAGGACAGTTAGAGTAGGAATTAAGCAGCAACGAGACGAACACACCGCCGCAGCTTCTTTGCGAGTAGGAGCAGGAGACATGATGGTCGAAGGATACGAGCTCGGTGAAGATATCGTGCTTCAAAGCGAAGATGTTTTTTGCTCTCGTTTGACCTGCAAACGGATTAGAGGGAGCGATATATACTAGACAGACCGGTATTTTTTTGGTGTCCATTTCGAAGCACGTTCGAATAATTGAAACGCGCCAGCCTGGTGCCGTAGCTGTGGGGATATCAGTCACGATGTAAGGCGAATACGTTAGGTCAACGTCGAGGTGATGGTTCATATCCAAGCCTTGCCGAATTAGTACTCCGCCACGACTATCTTACGAACTTGGTGACCGACCATCACACTCGAACTCGCCCACCACGTTGAACACAATCGTTGATCATGTCATCTAGTATAGAACTAATCAATCCAAAAGCCGAGAGCGTTCGTCGCGCTGCGGCGCTGCAGGTAATTTCATTTCGCTGCTTGTTTCTTCCAGTTCGCATCCTCCCACCAGGTCAACACGACAGGTGCGATGGGTCTCGCAAATGTGGTGAAGAGTAATCTCGGTAAGTTTAGTGCGACCCATCTCATCTCTCCGTTCCGCGATCGAATTTATTGCAGGCCCAAGAGGAACTCTCAAGATGCTCGTGGACGGTGCTGGTCAGATCAAGATGACCAAGGATGGCAAAGTGCTGCTATCCGAGATGCAAATACAGAATCCGACAGCAGCGATGATCGCTCGTACGGCAGTCTCCCAAGACGATCAAGTTGGTGATGGCACCACCTCTGTCGTTCTCCTCGTTGGAGAGTTGCTCAAACAAGCTGATCGCTACATATCCGAAGGCGTGCATCCTACCGTTATAGGCGAGGGATTTGATCTCGCGAAGAAAGAGGCTTTAGCCGTTCGTGTCCGATGCTGGCCTAGTTTCCGTATTGCGCTGACGCAAGCTTCAGTTTCTGGACACGTTCAAACAGTCATCGAAGCTGGATCGGCCTACCCTGATCAGTGTCGCACACACTTCGCTTGCGACCAAGTTGCACGCCTCGTTAGCGAAGCAGCTCGCGGCGGATGTTGTAGACGCCGTGCTCACCATCAGGCCACCACCGCCCCTCAAAGGCACGTCTTTAATAAGAATCAGGGTCTTTAACACGCTAAAAGTTTACTGAAGGAGCCAAAGATCAGTGGAGAGACCCTATTGATCTCCACATGGTTGAAGTCATGAAAATGCAGCATCGCACCGCATCTGAAACTCAGCTGGTGCGTGGTTTGGTCATGGATCACGGCGCAAGACATCCGGATATGCCAAAACGCGTCGAGAATGCGTACATTCTGACGTTGAATGTCAGCCTTGAATACGAGAAGACGTACGTCGACGTTCATTGCTTCACTCAACTCTAAATTCAGAATACCTTAGTGAGGTTAATTCTGGCTTCTTCTACTCGTCGGCAGAGCAGCGCGAGAAACTTGTCGAGTCTGAGCGTCGTTTTGTGGACGCCAAAGTCAAAAAAATCGTGGAGCTCAAAAATATTGTCTGCGACCAACCCGTCGGTGCTGATGAGAAACCGAAGAATTTCGTCGTTATTAATCAAAAAGGAATTGACCCCCTCAGTCTGGATATCCTGGCAAAAAATGGCATTCTTGCCCTGCGGCGTGCGAAGCGACGCAACATGGAGCGGTGCGCCTCTGATATTGAAACGTAATAGGATGGTTTATTGATCGCAAAAACTTGCTTATCACAGGTTGCAGCTCATTTGTGGAGGCATAGCACAAAACTCCGTTGATGACCTCACTCCGGACATTCTCGGGTGGGCTGGCCTCGTCTATGAGCACACCCTTGGCGAGGAAAAATTCACATTCCTCGAGGACGTCAAGGATCCCAAGAGTGTCACGCTTCTGATCAAGGGCCCTAACGCGCATACGATACAGCAAATTCAGGATGCCCTCCGTGATGGACTTCGTGCCGTCAAGAATGCACTCGAGGACGAATGCTTGATCCCAGGTGCTGGCGCATTCGAAGTTGCCTGCGCTGCGCATCTCAGTGGTCCTGTCAAAAAGGCTGCCAAGGGGAGGGTTAAAATGGGGGTGCAGGCGTTCGCAGATGCATTGTTGATCATCCCAAAGACCCTCGCCCAGAATGGTGGTTTTGACGTTCAGGATGTTGTCGTGGCCCTGCAGGTGCACATTCCTATTTAGATTTATATTGCGATCAAGATCTCACTGAATTGTTCGGTTCTGTGTCCGCTAGGATGAACAATCGGAAGGCAATATCGTCGGTATCGACCTTCAGTCTGGCGAGCCGTTCGACCCCACGGTCGAGGGTATCTGGGACAATTATAGAGTGAAGCGACAGATGCTGAATTCCTGGTGAGTCATGCCATGCCGGGTATCCACAACGCGTGTTGTGCTCATTTAGGCACGCAGTTCCGTCATCGCCGTAAATTTGTTGTCAACAGATGAAATATTGCGGGCTGGACGGAGCTCGCTCAAGCCAGATGGTCAGTCATGATAGATAACGGTCATGTACAGTGTTATCGTCTCTTTATGTCAGATCTGATGAACTCGTCAAACCGCTTAGTAACTATGAACATTAACAACTATACGGTTCGTAAGATACCTAAAATATGGCTTGCCAACGTGAAAAAAAGGAAGAAATGGTCTTGAACAGAGCATAAATTATTACTCTAAAGCGGCTGGGAGTTGGGCAAACGAGTGAACAAGTGTCAAGGAAGAGAGATAAATTACACCGGAGGCTTCTTGAACAAGATAACGCAAGGTTAATCGGAAAGAATGTCTGATGCAGAATCCCACCCAGCGTGGACGAGATGAGTTGGCGAGGCCGATTCATCGCCACAAAAGGAAGCAGACTTCTTCAGGTAATGGGACATGGGTGTTGCCTGAGCATTCTTCCACGGCACGACTGCTGGGAGTTCTGTGGTATATGTAACACGGAGATGAGAGTGCGGGTCTTCATTTGTAAGTCCTTCGTGGCTCTCTGGAGTTTCTGCGAGGAGTCCTTCAACAGCACGGTCGTCGTCGGAGTTTGTACTCTCATATGACTGCTCACCAGAGAACACCATGCGAGGCTTCAAAAGATGGTCAGAGAAGTCCCCTACCTGCGAGGGAGATCAATTCCACGAATATGAAAGCGCCTGGAAACCGTACGTACGGCCTCAGTTGCTGTTTCTGATATTGCCTGGCCGGTGACATTGACTACCGTAGATTTCTGCGGTGATACCGATCGACCAGCAAGCATCTTCCGTGCGCTCAACGCGGATGTTATCTCAGATTGTGATGCTGCCAAGGATAAATTACTTTCATTAGGAAGCGAAGACTTTAGTCTCTGGCTCCGACGGGTCCCAGTCCCTGATTCTAACGGTGACTTGGTGGTTGAAGACCATCGTCGCCTAGCAAAATTAATAGGGGATGGTTTGAATGTAAGGATGGTGGAGATGTCGTGCATAGAACGGCGTGGCGTGGGTAGACGGGGAGTAGACTCTTCACATTTGCTGATAAGGCTAGGCTTGCCTTGGAATAAGAGTTGGTCTGGGCTAGGAATCGGCAGTGGGGTGCGATCTTGAGGGGTGACAGGTCCGTTACTCTCACTCTCTATGGTAGGAAGAGAACCTTCACCATCTTCATCATCATGAGAGGAATCTTCGGGCAGGGCAGGGGCCCATGCTCTGCGGGCAAAATTCGTGGGGTTAGGTCGACATAGGAGACCAGCATTCATGCCCTTAAACCTTAACGAAGATGAACCGCTGGGATTGTGCGGAACCGGATCTTCATCTCCGTCTGCTGAACGCGGACTAATCCGTGGTTTCTTACCGGAACGGGGCGACTCGTCGAGACTGGTGGTAACCCGCCCACGCTTCCCGCTGGCAAGAATAGGGAGCTCCTCGTCGTCGTCGTTGTTTTCAAGATGCTTCTGTTTATTTCCTAGCCACCGTTCCACTTTTTTCCTCTGCATGGCCCTCTGCGCTCGCGTCGAACCACTCCGTAGACTGCCTATTCTTCTTCTCACATATCTACCATTCGTGGTCGCTTTCTTGCCAAAACGACCGTTGGAGTCCCTGGGCTGTAATTTCACAGCTAGAGACTTGGGCTTCAGGTTTCCTCGTGAAGATGACGGACTAGCGGATTCACCCCTCGATTTCACGCTAACCGGAGAAGGGATGTGAGGTTGTACGAGTCTGGTGGGCGTAGAGGCCTGAGAATTCGAAGGTGGCAACGTCCGATTTAGCCTAGCAGGGGATGATTTACGGGGTCTGCCCCGTTTGCGTTTCGGAACCTCTTCCACCATGGGATATTTGCGAGGACGCCCTCGCTTCCTCTTGGTGGCCATCAAGAGCTGTTTCGCCTTTTCCGACATCTCGACAACTGGTCCCTGTTCAGTCTTTCGTCTTTTCGTCGGGCGTTCCTCACCCGCAGGTACATGTTTAGCTTCCACAGAAGAGGCACTTCTCTGTGCAGGGCGCCTGGAAGACGATTCCCCGTCATCCCGAGGAACAGGAATGACGACCTGACTGGCTAAACGAGCAGGCCATGGTCGTGAATAAATAGCAAAATGACGCATGCATCTGCGCAAATGGCACAGCGTGAGATAAAGTCGATCCTTTAAATGAATGGAAAGTTGACTTACCGAGGGCACTCTTGTGGCTCCTTGTGTTTCTTGCCTCGCCGCGGCGTCGTGTCAATATTAAGACCCCAAACAATTTGATTGTCGACGGAAATCATGGGCAGAACGTTGTGGCATGTTACACATGTAGGTAACGGTTGTCCATCAGGCCCCACGGGCACAATCTGGTTGGTAATACCCAACGACTCGTTCCTATCGACATGCAATGAGGGACGCGTGCGCAGTGTCCGTGTTTCAGATTCTTCCTTGATTGGGACTCGATCCTTTTCCTTGTTATTGATAGGAGTAGGTAGCCTGCTTGCGCTTCGTCTTGTGTGTCGAGAAGACACTTGTGCAGGGTCAGAAGGAACAGGCGTCAGTGATTTCACGGAAACCTCGGGAGTAGCAGTAGTAGACACTTTCTGCCATTGCCGCGTCGACCTGGAATGAGTCTTCAGTTCGTCAGCCAAGTCGGAACAACGACTGAGAGGAGGAACAGAACTATTGGATCAAAGCAAAGGTCAGATCATGGTTGGTATCTATAGTGCTGACAGACCTCGACGCTGATGTTCGTGATGCTGATCGACGGATAGAGGAAGAATCGCCTCCCAGCTCCAAGTCAATGTCAGCAACGTCCGAAACATTTGCAAGGGGCCTGTTTTCTTCTTTTTCTTCATCATCACTTTCGTCCGATTCATCATCCTGTTCCTGGATGATGGCATATACTCCGCGGCGGGTTCTGCGCTCGTTCACATTGCCTACCGCAGTTGGCACAGGCTCGGAATCGCTGAGATCATCATCCGATACTCCGGCATCCGAATCACAGCCGGAGGCCTCGCATTCAGGTCCGTATCCTCCTCTTCCGTTTTTCTCGCATGTTTCGCAAAGGCAGTATTTGTTCTTACTGCCAACTAAAGAGCCAAGTCAGACGCAAGGCGCAAAAGAAGTATCACTTGAACTTACAGTAACCATCACCGTAATGTGCTGTTATTTCTTCGCCGACGGTGATAGGCCGGAGCACACGAAATGTGATATATTTGCCTTCTCGAAACAGCTCACAATTATTCTCGCAATCGTGCTGAAGCAAAATGTGTGATGAGCATATAGTTGGAGAGTTTTGCGACTTACATTCACGAATCGAGCAGGTCCCAAAAATAGATGATTTTTCTTCATCTGACGGGAATGGATGACACTGAAGTCTCTCCTGATATCGAGGTTTC
Organism: Royoungia palumana; assembly: GCA_038089855.1. Lineage (NCBI taxonomy): Eukaryota > Fungi > Basidiomycota > Agaricomycetes > Boletales > Boletaceae > Royoungia > Royoungia palumana. The sequence continues at coordinate 15,450 of JBBPLQ010000069.1, read as the reverse complement.
TTAAGTCTGTTCGTTTGAGCTCCTTGTCCTCTTCTTTGGATAAATATGCCATTGAGCCCTTCAATTCCGCGATGACCATGCCAGGAGAGAGAGGGCGGGTCGCAAGGATACACAACTCCGACTTGCCGGTCTTGTGGGAATATCGAGATGTGTGCGCTATTTCGATGCAACCTCCAGGATGGTACAGCTCGAAGTATCGCGACGCATGTCTGCAGCAAACCGAACTTCAGGCGCCGTTAACGAAACAACAGGGTCATACACACGTGGCGAACGCATTAATCTGCTTTTGTGTATATGGCTTGAGGTAGTAACGAACGGGTTGCAAACTGGAAAAGGGTAAGGTTGAAAGATAAGGTTCACAGGCGGCAGCGATGCAGAGAGACTAACGCGAGGAGCTCGTCCACTGCTTGACGCACAGCGTTTTGAGGAGTGCCCTTGCTTTCGACCAACTGGGAAGGTAAAAAGAATAATGTACGAAAATAGTTGGATACATACGTCGCGAAATGAACAAGATAGCACGAGTGGAGGTGGATGTACGACTCACGCGTCTAGCAACTGCCATGAGATCGTTCGCAGGAACCTTGGGGAGTCGCCGGGAAGGATCCATTTTGTGGACGCAGAGAGGTACGTTTCCTGTGCCTAGCTTTTCAACCAGGAGGTGGCTGAGAAAGTCGTCGTCCCGGGAAAGGTCACGCATGTTCATGATTTTGGTAGGGCGCCATGTCAAGGAGGACCCTCGCAGAGAATGAGAACCTGCCACCGATGTCGAGGGCATCGAGCTCGACGGGGAAGAGGACGGCGGTGGCGCGTTGGAGAAGGGGATACGAAGAAGAGTGAAAAGATGACGCGAAGAGGCAGAGCAGGGAAGGAACGTCGCGCACTGGTCCGGTTACGGCATTCTCAATTATTGCCTGTCCACAATTACATAATCTGACTTGGACATGGAACAATGCGACTACATAGACAAGGTCGTACGGGCTTTACATTTTTATCGCAGCCAGAGCCAAGTATCGCAACCCGCGGGCAACCCTTATGCGTTGTGTGCATGTTTCTGCTTGCCAGACCGCAGCTTCCTCACGTAGAACTGATCCACTGACGTCAGCGCAGCACTCGACAAATACGCCATATCATCACTTACCTCGAGCTCCTTGCCCTCGAGGACGTACCCATCGGCGCGGCCGGACTGTCCCGGTCTGCTCGAGACGGAGGCATATAAGCGTCCTGCGAGAAATTGCTGCTCCAAGAGAGGATCAATCTTGGCATCTGAAGAGCAATCAGCATTTCAGCCCGGATCAAGTTAATGTGACATCAACCTTTTTTCCTCTCGTCCAATTTGCGCTGCACGTGGTTGGATTTTTTCGCCGCCTCGTCCCCAGCGGCGGGTGCTTTGACAGCGCCTTTCTTGGTGATGGGCTGTCCATACTGCATCCACCAACGTCGTTGAGCGACGCACACAAGCAAGGAGACATATACTACTCACGTGGGCCTCATACCATTGTCTGAAGGGCGTCGCATCGATTTGAATGATGGCGCCCTTCACGAGGGTGTTGGTGCGGACCAATTCGTTGTTTGAGGCATTGTAGACCTATACCCCGTGAATATCCTCAGAGCATATACCGAGATCCGAACCCACCACACCGATGATACGAGTCTTCTTGGTGGTATGCTCTGAGCCCCATGCAAAGTTGCCAGAGTCGAGACGGAGAGCGCGGTACTTGAAGTTACCGCCACGAACGCGCACACTGTGGATACGTTTTGGGCCAAGCTTGGTGTTGGCGGGTTGACGGCCGAGCTCGAACTTTCTCTTCTTGCGATAGTGGGCGCGTTGAGCACCGGTAGCGGAGCGCTTGTGCCGGGACGAGCGTGAGATACCTATCGAGATTGTCAAGAACAATGAGCACTGCGAGGAACAGCACCTACCCATGTCGTGGAGTCTTGAGGATGGGAGTCCCTACAATGTTTTGATGATACACACTGAAAATCAAGGTTTGAAAACATTCACACTCCGCCGGTATATTCCGTGTATGTGGCTGTGTTAGGGGCTAACTCGCCGCTTGAGCGACCCTTTCTCGCTTCCTCCCGCTTCCCCTCGTCTTCTAGTGTCACTCAGCACCGCCCGCTTTCGAGAACACCCCCTCCGAGATAACGCATGATGTACTCAACCGCTTCGTTCAGACCACTGATCGCGCTGCGTGAAGGGTGTGCTTACACCTCTCCTAAACGAACACCACACCGTTCTAATGACGCCACCGCCCCTCCCAGGCGTTGAGCCCAGAGACGCATCCTTCGCTTTGTATCATGTCCGCGGGCAGAAGATTCAGATCCCTGAACGCGGATCAGATTGTTCTCCATGATAAGCTTCCAGAGGTACTCGAGTTCAAGCGGCGGCGTAGAAACATCCATAGACGCTTATTCTATCCCTCCCTGTTCCCATATCAAACGAACAGTCCACGATAGGTATGCCGCGAAGACTACTCTAGAAGCGAATAATTTTCTTCGACCTCGCCGTAACGCGGGTTCAAGGCCCCTAGTTCGTTCTCTCCTTATGAGTACTAAAACGCTTGACTTGAGCTCGAGTGCTTGGGCTTAAGAGCCACAATGGACGTTGATTGTGATCCGCATCGATCATCGATCATTCGAGTCGCCATCCATCCAGGACGACTTGAAAGAGGCTACTGACCTGGTTCAATAGGTCGTTGGAAAACTGATAACCTACGGTAGTAAGATTATATATGGCCCTCTCAGTTGGTGTTTTTGGCCGTGTTTATCAAGATAAATTTGTTCAACTTCGCTGAGCCCCAGCCGATTTTCGGGGGACTTCGTTTGAGGTACTACCTTGTGAACCAGTGCCAAGGCACAAACAGCACCAAATACTGTTCTCGTCTCACCATATGGCCGGTGCAAGTCATTGTATGCTATTCACCGACGACGGTCTTCGTTGTACTAATCCGCCGTAGTCTCAGGTTTCAATCCCCATCTTCCTGGAGCCAAATACCAATTTCTCTCCAAAGCCCTTGGTGCGACCATGTGGTTTTTCATTTTCTACCGTGCTCGGTGAGTTGCACTTGATTCGTCTTTGCGCGCGCTGAAGTAAGACGGATCGTCTTCCTTCTTCCGTGATGCTGTATAGTGAGGATGGACCCAAGTTGTTGGTACGTCCTCGCGTACAAACCCGTCTCGTCCCAAGCAACTAACACACCGTGTTCTCTTCTCCAGGGACTACGACATCCATGGGAAGGCCACGGACACGGACACCACGATGAACACGCGGAGCACCACCATTGATGAGGTCGGGTATAGAACATATGACGTGCTGCACCTGTTCTCCGCCAATGTATACGATTGCAATCCTACACCCCCAACTTGATATCTTGCTTGGCGGTCGTCGCTTGCCTTCTCGGCGAGCAAAACGAGCTGACCATACACCCATACACTACCCGCTTTTCCGGGAACATGGAATTGGGTACGCAGGAAGTGCATGTCGTGTGGGATACCGTGCGCTCGCTCCCAATGCCATCGATCACGGCCCCAGGTAAGGGACGACGTGTGCCGAGAGTCCCGTGCTTTTATTCTGAGGCTCGAGTTGTACTCAACCTCGAGTGCCTGATCGTGAACTCGTGAGGTATGGACCAAACGGAAGGGTCTATTCGTGGATCTCGACGTCCCGCTATATCATAGTGACCTACGACGTTCTGAGCGGGCAGCTCGGCTATGACCGTGCACGCCTTCCAAGGTCATGATCATGCGTTACTCCGAGTTGGTCCGTTGCACCTCTTCTGGGCACATGCCCCGTATACCGTACCCAAAACACAAGGAAAGGTAGTCCATATATTCTAGAGTCTGTTGTAGATAAAACAGAAAAGTTGTATACTACTATGTGCCGAGAATGCTGCGCCAGTCCGTCCGATACTATTATCCCAGGATCCATCTAAGCTAGTCATTCACCGCCCGGCCTGCTCTCAAAAGAACCAGCCGATTATGGCCCACACAACGACCGCAGGTAACGCCACGCTCGCGCAATCGCTCACAAACCGCCATAAGAGTCCGCGCCCCTTCCGATGAGCACCTGGGGAGACCGCTGAAGCGCTCAACCAAACCCACCATGCAGTCCAGTCCGGCGCACCCAATATCATCCGCCGGCGCCGGCCCCGAAAGACAAACGACCACGAGAGCGACCACCTAGCGCGACCATGTTGCGATGAGGGCGGCGGAAGGAAATATGGCGCCGAGATGGCACGATGGTGTGCACGTGGACGGTCGGAACCGCGCGTATTGTCGTTGTGCTCGTCCTGCCATCCGCCCCCATAGTGTAGTTCTCGTCGTGGATGATAGTGAGACGGGGTGGTTTGATCTTCATCTATGTCGCCTTCGTCGCCGGAGGGGAAGAGCGTGATCGGGCTGAGCAGTGGGGAACTTTGGGGGGTGGAAACGGGCGTTGCACGATATGATGGGACAGACCTTGCGCTGGGGATTCGTGTGGAGAGGGGGATGGGCGCGGTAGGACTGGTTTGCATTCTCGATGCTTTCGATTTGAACGGGGTCCGAGTGGCCCATATGGCCGATTCAGGTTCAGGGGATGTCCGCCTATGACGTGTCAATGATATTGGCGAGAGATTGGGGAGTCGCCTTCCACGATGCGAAGAACGGATGTTCAGATATAGTAATAAGAGTGCAGTCAAAGCCAAGGAAGGAATATATATCGAATGAAAGACGCCAAGTGTGTCGGGCAGATGACACGGCACATCCGCAAAGGTGGAGCCGGTCGACGAAGACGGGGGAACTAGTGAGAGGAGCTGAAAGCCTGGCCGGCGGATGTGTCGACTCGGGGAAAATGACTTGACTGTCACCTCCCGAACAGTGCCACGTACGTCAGAATCAAGTGTCTCATGCACCACTTCACAATAGTCACGATTATCACCACTAGCCATGTCAATGAAATGGTTGAGCACCAACAAAGCATGAGCTCACCTGAACACAAGGGAAGGTCGTAACATCTTCAACAAAAATTCGGTCGTCTGTTTACCGAGTATCGACTGGTACCCATGCCCTGCCCCAGCGCGTATCGAGCCCCTCTCCCGTAGCGGTCCACAAGACTTGCTCGATGGCCGGAAGAGTGGAATATGGCTGAGTAATATTTTTGGCATTTCCTCATAGTTTTCTTCTGAATCAGAGATCGACCGAACAAATTCGATCGGCCCTCCCGGAAGCGGAGTCCAATGATCGTAGGTTAGACCATGCGCATGACGGCGATAGTCTTCTTCCACGATCCCCGGGGCGTTCAACAACACGAACTGATGACCTGCAATAGAGATGGCTTGTTCCAGTGGCCCAAAATGCTTCTCGTAGAGTCGACGGGTATCTTTGGAAAAGGAATCACCTAGCCTGCAAACATGTATAACTTCGGCTTAGAACACAGTTTGGGCAAGATGGCCGAGACGCACCCTATGTCGTTGTTTCCTGGAATGAAGTAGAAGGACGTCAAGGTATCCCTAGGGAAAGTCGCTTCAAAGGCGCGGTAGTATCGATCATACCTATAGCCTTCAGGTCAACATCATTCTATAACAGTCTGAGTCGAAGGAACATGTCCACTCCGACGTAGACAAGATACGCACTCTGCTTCGTCAGCGACATACCGACCTGATGCAAGCGTATCGCCGAGAAACATCACCACGTCTGGACGGAGACGCGACGCAACCCTCCAACTCTTGCGCAAGTAGGCTAAATCAGGATCATGGCCGAACCAGGAGTTTGGCGTGGGCAGGAAAGGGTTTCGCAGTCGAGCATCCGCAATCAAGAGGACCCGGGTAGGTGTTACGTCGGACTCCGAACGAGTCTTGAATAATGTGCATCAGTGCAGTCCGAATGTCAGCTAATCATGCTACTCACTGAGTGGACAGCCCTGTAACGATCCGGCCATTTGCAGTCGGATAAACTGTAATAGAAAATTCCAAGTTCGCACCAAATGACCACGACGACCCAGAAGAAGCGAAGAGCGAAGATGGCAGTGGCCTTGGAGAAGATACGTGACTTGTATAGACGTCTTTCGTACAAAGAACTCATCCCATGTCACTAGAAAATGGTAAGAGAATAAGAACCAATTCACGTGTTCATTTGCCGCTATAACCTTTGTTGGAGTGCAGTCATCATCTCGTTGAGGTACTACTACATGCATATTAAATGGAGCAGAACAGCATTTATCGTAAAAGACGACTTGTACCTTCTCTGCCTCGTCAGAGTCAACCGCTGGCACGACACGCTCGCCGTGCAAGCGTGGGTTATGAATACTGCTCTTATCTGAAACAGACGGACGAGACACATCTAAAACACTGTAATATACCTCCCGCGCTGCTGTCCTATCAGCTCCGTGACCCCTTACCGAGTGCGATTTCTATCTCACTGTAGGCTACGACGAAATATCAAAGATTTCATTTACACCGACTAACGAATTGATTGAATGGGTACAGTATAGCCCTATATCACATGCAGTTTTATTGAAAAACTCCATGTGAGGAGAAAGCAGAGGAAACAGCAACCAGCATAGCGGCCAATGGAATTGAAAGAGAGGCAGCCTCCCGTCAGTGAATGTTGGAAGGCATCTGTCCGTCTGTTCAAAGTCATGAGACTACTATCGTATCGACGGAATTAGTCGAAACACGAACTAGTGAAAGTGGGACCACATTTGGACTGGACAGCAGCTCGTTCACCAGATAAGAGTGAAGGGAAGTTGTTGGAGGCAATTGTATATGCAGCCTTCGAGCAACTGGAGCAAATTACATCTTGAGGAATGGCGACACTTGCTCCGGACCTGACTTGCGTGATTAAGTCAGAAATATACTTTATAGAAAGTGTTCCTTTGGAGGATTCGATGTCCTTAAGCAGTTCAGTCACACAAAGGGTGTTTGAAGAGGTGGCGCTGTAGAATGGTGTTAAGATAAGCTAGCGGCGAAAGGCACGGCTAAAAAGCGAACATACTCTTTCGAGCACACGATCTGTCGGACAGTTGGGTAGCCAGCTTGAACGATAGGCGTGAGTGTGTTAGGGTCCGTTGGCAGACCGACGCTAGCGAGATCGCTGGGGCAGCCATCTACAATGCTCGTAACAACGGCCTGGAGAGTAGGGTTGCTGCATGGCAACTGGCCACACATTCCGGTTAACCAAGAGTTGACGGTCGGGATGACGGTGCTGGAGGGGCTGGATAGAGCAAGCGGCGCGAGGCCGAAAAGGTCGAGGCAAGTGGTATCAGCTGCGAGCCCAAACAGGGCGGAAGTACATGTAGCCGACAGACTAAATGGAACAACGATGAGTAGCCAAAACGCAAAGGACGATGACTTACGCCTGGACCCCGGCGAGACCAGCGCCGGCGATGAGAAGAGCAGGCCATACAAACATAGCTGACAAGATAAGTTGAACAAGAATCAAGGATAAACGCAAGGGAGTAGGGAACAAGAGAAGGGCGTGTACCGCGTATCTGTGTTGTCACCACTTATAATGATCTGTCCAGACCGCTAACGAGATTTGGGCCAAGTGGCGACAATGTAACACGCTATCACTTGATGTACAGTTGTTAGTACAGGGCAAGCTAACCGGAGGGCCATCAATGTGTGCTTGGAGCTATGTAGCTTTGGGGCTCGGACGCGCCGCCATTTTGATAAATTGTACGCCAGGTCTGTATACCACTTACCAGGGCCACTGACAGCTTCTCGTACGATCCCCTGGAGTTGAGCGGTTCGTGCGGCCTCGACAAGGACATTGCAAGACAGAAGGTGTGACCTTACCGACATCAGGCCGGGGTGGCAAAGCAGCGTGGGCCGCGGCTCGGGGGTCTACAAGGGAAATTTCATTCTTGGTTCTCTTATTTCGCAGTACGCCTGAGACGAGAAACAGCCTTCAAGTAACAAGTTCCAGCTTCGGAGTAACAAACGCACCAAGCTGTGCACAATCGGCCCTTGTCATGTCATTCAATTACTCATGTATCAGACTAGTCTTGCGAAGCCCCCGGTTCACCCATTCCGAATCTGGTCAGGCAGAACTGTGATGTCTCCTTAGCGTGGACCCCCCGGCGCTCGCTTAGGCTCGGATGTCTAATTGTCTGCTAACAATGATAGCTACTCACTCGTGGACTATTGTGTGCGTACACAATAAAACCAGGCTTTCCTGCCCGCCTCCGCTGACAACTTGAAGTACGTCGAACGTACAAATCCCCCCCCCTTTCCTCATGATGACTTCCTCACCATATATCTTATGTTCCCTGTTCTTCATCATTTTCAACCTTGTGTTCGCCGGGCCGGTCCTGCGAAACTGCAAAGGACATGCCACTTCGTCATATGTTTCGGCCACTCCCAGCCCTACACCCACTACTGCAGCTCGGACGTGTGTTCCAACCAGCAGCAGCCCCCTGAGCACAACAGTACCATCTAGTTCTGGTTCCCCTTCAAGTTCGTCCAGCTGCTTTCCGGCTTTAGATTTCCAAATGCCATCAGATGTTCCTGACTCACTCAATAACTGGTGGTGTCCCGTAGACACCGAGTACGCATTTATGGGCTTCAGTTATGAGATCACCGCATGTCAGTCTTGATCATCTTGCAACTCTATACGCACCGACCCCTGCTCAGGCCAGAGTTCCATTCAGCTCAATGCCGAGTTCGCCGATATCAAGAAAAACTTCAATGGTCGGTATGTCCGTCTCTACGGCACATGTGACAACCCCGGATTTTAGTTCGTCCTTTTGCAAATTCGATCCGTTTTCCTGGGTCTAACTCGACTATGCAGTGATGACGTCGTGGATGCTGCATGGAACAACGGCCTCGGAGTTCATGCACTGATATGGGTGTGTTTTATATTGTATGAGATCCGTTTTCGTACCTCAAAATTCGCAGTTTGGTTTCGACGGCGGTAACGAGTGGCAAACCCGTCGCGATTCACTCGTCAGCACCCTCACCACCAGTCCCAAAGCCAAGTTTATCACGCGTGGGGTGCAGTTCGGCTCAGAGCCCTTGTTTGGAGATGTCCTTCCCCATTCTGAGCTCGCTTCGCAAGTAAAATCTACCAAAGCTCAGCTCGCGGATGTGCAAATTCCCGTCACAGTTTCTGAACTCGCATATGGATATCAGGAGCGCGGTGGTGCTCAAGACGTCCTCGATGCAATTGATTACATCAACATTCACATGCTTCCCTTCTTCTCGACACTTGCGACGGAGGGGGCGCTTGCATGGCCACTCGTAGAGAATGATATGCAATGGTTTGTCAAACACGGTGGGGGCAAGAAGATGTATCTTGACGAGGCATGTCTTCCAAGAGCCATAACGCACCCTGATTCTGACCTTTAGTCAGAATGGTTGGCCATCCGTTACATCTCAAAGTGTGCAAGCCAATAGTTTGGCCGCAGTCGCAAGCGTCAACAGCGAGCAGGTTTGCTATGGCTTCTGATCACTGCGTCTTCATAAGCTAACAGATATATCATAGCAATATTATACACTACTTGACAAGCACTGCAGTGATTTCAAGAATGCACCGGGTGGGGGCATCGGGTGGTTTGCACACATCTATTCTGACACTCAAGAACCTGGGTATGGAATCTACGATGCGAATGGCGTCAAGAAATTTAGCTTCAAGCCTCGCACATCATGCTAGTCACTATTCCTTGGGGATGTCATCATCGAAAATTATCTGGATGTTCCTGGTGGACATCTGAATTCCTGTTGGGCTTTTCGGACACCCACTAATGGTATCATTCACTCGTTTAACAGTTATCAACCTTATGTATTCTCGAGCATCAACTGTATCACTACATTCTTTTTATCGACATAGATCACAGTAGTACAAGCATCTAATATAGATGTGAAGATCATATTATCGACAGCAATTTCGAAGTCACGAAATTGTGATAAAATGAAATTCAAGTGATTCTGGAGGCGGGATCCAAGGCCTCAAGGGCCCAAAGGATGGAATCACGGTGGGTCTTCGCAAGTGACACATTCGTAGGCGAAATAAGCGACATTCAGGAGCTAGCACGGACCTAAGAGTACGGTCCCAGTTTCCTTGGAGTCTCGATCGAGATTCCAAAGTGTTGCAGGATCGGTGTCCTTGCAAGCTTTGTACCTGAAATAAGGCTACAAAAAAGACGCCCGATGTCAAAGTTCATTACATTCTTACAACCATAAAACGGTAACGGAGATTTCTAGCAGATTTGCGACGACAGATTACCTTGGCAGTACAATATGGGAGGTCGGAAGTGACGATGTATCACCCAGTGGCTAATTATGCTTTCCAATATTAACCATACCATTTGTCGCCTATCTTGGTCTTTGCGGGGGGACGTTGGGGAATCTGTGATTCGGTGATGTTCCAGACTTCTATAGCGCGCTTGGTGATCACACGGATTCAATCTGGCGTCGCTGTAGTCGCTCAAAAGCTTACCTCCCACGTGGCCATGTCGAATTCCAGAACCATCTGTCGAGCATGGAGGCCAGCAGCCCTTTCTTCCAAAGTCGGTGTTTCGCAACACACTGACAATATACTTAAACTGAAGTCAGGCAAAACATGTATTCTTCACTTACTGATGAAAGGTTCACCATCCTCATTGATCTCGAACGCGACTTCTCCGTCACGGATGGCGAACGAAAGATAGAAGAGATTCTCTACAGACTGTGCAAAGTCCTTTGGATTTACGATAAACTGGAAAAGGTTGATAGGGCCAGTTTCTTGAAGAATATTTTTTATCTGAGCTGTCGTCAACTATGTGACACCGATCGCCTGGAACTCAACACACCGTAAGGACGTTCTTCGTTGTTTCGTTGTCGGACCTCTTGATGTCCTCTTCCTTTATTTCCTGGGGTCGGCGTTCTTCCTCTTGAACTTTATCCTGCTTCTGACGCTTGTTTGGAGCTCGTTTCTTCTGTTCTAACGAGAGAGGGCCCAGCCTTGGGGAGCATCAGTATAGCAAATAGATGGGAAACGGAAGAGGGTGGGTACATGAAGCCGGTGACAGGAACTCTTCTACTTTTTGCCAGCGCTTTGCGACCTATCTTGTCCCAATCGAGCGGGCCCTCCTCTACTCCTTCCACTTCGTCCCCCTCTTCGTCTTCGAAACGTTGCCTGCCACCCATGAAGTTGATGAGTTTCGACACGAAGTCATCCGCATCAAACGCGGCTGAGCCGAGTTTCATTGCGCGTGCCTTTTGTGCACTAATACTCGAGACATTCCGCAGTACGGTCGAGTCGAGGGTTGCTTCTGTCGGATTTTTGACTACACAAGACAAGCGTTTCAGGTTTAGACAAGGCGATGACTGTATGACGGCATGAGTATGCACACCTTTGGAAAACAGCAAGTCCGCCTCTGCGATCTGGCCCGCGAGATTTTCGGCGTCATGGTCTTGCGGCCTCATATGTTCTGTCCATCGACACATTAGACACGTTCAAGGAAGAGAACGACGCGTCAGACGCACCTCCTGTCTGCTTCTCGAGAAGACGATATTTTTTGCGGATGTCCCGCTTTTCCGCAGCATCTTGGTCTGGGTCGTATGCGGGGTTGTCTGAGATTCTGACGTGGCGTTCGAACTCGACCATCCTAGAGTGACATCGATGAATCGCGCCCACGTGATGCGTTATCGCGTCGCGTTTTCGACAAACAAGGACAAACAAGGCTTGCAAAGCTGACAGGATTTGACCTTTTTTAGGGCTGCGTATATCCTGCTCTCGTCGTTACACGCATGGACAACAATGTCGGCGCATGCAATAGACGTGAGTGTGGCTTGTAACGCCTGTCGTCGTTGCGCTTATAGGAGTCAATGCAGTATAGCCGAAGCTCACGCGCGGTGTGTAAAGGGTCTCCGCCGTGCACGGGCGCTTCAGTTCCCGTAGGCAGTTTGAGATATGGTAAGATTGTAAAAGGGGAATTTGGTGAAACAGTCTCCTGGCGTCATTGGTGAGCATCTTATCAACCGAGCATCATCCTGTGAAACAGCTGAGACAAGTCGGCGTTAATGACACAGGGGTTGTGTCACCCCCGACATCTTGCGCGACCTTGCCGTTACCGACTTGAAGAGCGTCTCTGGGTTCAATTCCATTAGGCACGCATATATTCTTCTCCCTTGGCTATGGGATGGTGATGAATTGTTGCACAGACACGAGGACCAGCAAAGGGTCAGACGCGCTATCGCAAATCAACACGTTGATCCTTCAGATATTCCTGCATCAGCTCTCCCCCCTAGTGTAATTACGCCCGGAGCATTTCCCAGTGCTGTGGCCGGTCAGAAAAGACCATTCCAGCCTGATGTAGCTCAGACTTTCCATTCACTTGGTCAATTCGATGCACAAAGCACACAAAGCATGCGAAGCTCACCTGGCGAAGAATATGACGAAGTTGGGGTCGCTGAACCAGAATCAGCAGACGAACTATATTGTGCCCTAGAGACCAGTATAGTGGGTGTGCAATACTATAAAGGTAAATAGCTTTGCGCGAACAACTGAATGATGCAGCGCTCACCCGATATGTAGGCCTTGTTGCACCTGGAGAACAAGTCACCCTGATCAGGCAGCCGAATAATTCATATGACAGGTATGGGTCATATTCTTGCGCGATCCTTTCTGACAATGAAACTGGAAGGAATGCAATTCAAGTCAAGAACATTAGCGGGGCGCAAGTGGGACATATCCCAAGGAATGTTGCGGCTCGGCTGGCCCCGCTGCTCGATCGAAAGCTGATCACAGTGGAAGGTGTCATGCACGAGGGAAACTGTATGGCCCTTCTTATTCGTCCCGATGACGTTGACTAATACTTGGATCAAGTGCGCGGTTTTAGCTATTCCTTGTCTATGTGCGTCTATGTGGCTCTGATACTTGCAAGTCTGACCGTATGATCGATAGGTCATTGAACATATACGGTCCATCTGACAAACGGGATGTGCTGGAACCTATGCTGATTTGGGCTACACCCCGACAAATGGGTTTTTCGCAACGTGCGAAGGGTAGAGTAGGAGCATCTCTTACACCTACGACTCCGGGGCCTAGTCCAGGACTTAGTCAGGCTCAAGTACCCGGCGTGTCTTTTGCACCTGCGATGCCCGGGCCTAGTCAGGCTCAGGGGATGATGAATGAAGCACAGCAAGAAGCATTCAGAAAACAGAACGAAGCATTCGCAAGAGCCGCAGAACTCAACGCAATGTTGAGTAGTTTGGAAAGAGTGGCTGATGAAGACCGGCGCGCCTCATTGCTTGATACACTCATTCCCGCCATTGACATCTTAAATCTCCCTGTTCATCTCAATCCGCCAGGTGTCGCCACCGGGGAGCTTGTTGTGGACTTGTTAAAGCATCAAGTGAAGAGCCCTATTATATGACAGTTGCAATAGCATTCTAACGAGTACGTTGTGTTATAGAGTCAAGCCCTTCGGTGGTGCATCGATCGTGAGTACCCCAAGTTACCCGACAAGGAGTCGGATAGCCCTGTCCAGTTCTGGCAATGCAGGAAAGCAGGTGAAAAGGTATGACATGATGATTAAAAAAATCCGATATCGAACTGAAATACGGGTCTTTTCTAGTCGTATTATTTCAACCGTAGGACCAGTTTGTCTGATCCAGAAAATTTATTTGACCGTCTGTTTTGCTGTAGTCGCCACTAAAACTCCACAGGACATGAAGTCTCCCCCAGAGCTCGGCCGAGGTGCCTTGGTAGCCGATAGCATGGGCTTGGTAGGTAGCACGATGGAAAAAAAAGGAAAGCACGGACAACTAACATTATATCCAGGGTAAAACGCTTACCATGATTTCCCTTATTCTTGCAACAAAGCAAGACATTCCCAAGGAATACAGTAACAGTACTCTGGTTGGTGCGTGACATCACGATTGCAGCATAATTATCAACCTCACGTCTTACGGCAGTTGTCCCACTTTCTGTGATCTCCAATTGGGAGAAACAGATCAAAGAACATTGTGTCAGAGGTGTCTTGTCAACCTGTGTTTATTACGGTGCCACACGCAATATGACACCTCAGCAATTGATGAAGCATGACGTAGTCATCACTACTTACCAGGTTGTCACGGGTGATGCCGACTTTAGCTCAATCTCACAGCATGAGGACGGGAGACCCGTGAAGAAGAAGAAAAATAGCGGAAAGGGCTTATTCGGTGTGAAATGGAAGGTATGTAGAGGATCGTAGATCGTTTCCCGCAAACTGAATTGAGGATTTCAGCGAATCATTCTGGACGAAGGTCACAGCATCAGGAATCCCAGGACGAAAATGGCCATGGCAGTGTGTGCACTCACTGCTGAAAGAAGATGGGTGCTTTCTGGGACACCTATCGTGAGTGATGGACAAGTCATCCGTCTCTCATCTAATGTCTTTCTCACAGATAAACTCTCCCAAGGTTTGCTATTGTTCGGTTCGAGTACATTCTGTCACTAAATTATACAGGATCTTGGTTCTCTTCTCACCTTTCTTAAAATCTGCCATCCACTGGACGACGAGGAGTTCTTCAAACGTCTGGTACTTCGCCCACTGAAGCGGGGAGATCCCACTGGTGCGGAACTGCTTCGTGTAGGTTTGTTCCGCTAACCGAGTGATTGTTCTGACCGTCTGCCAGGCCTTGATGAGTCATATTTGCATTCGAAGAACGAAAGAGGTAAGCTCTTCATATAGCGCAGTCCCGCCAAACTTGACGCGATGCCGAAGATGCAAGATAGTCAGGGAAATGCCCTCATAGCTCTCCCACCGGTGAGGTGTCTCTATTCACTACAGCTACTTCTCACTAAAACTGTTGAATAGGTTGACATCACTTTAGTCACTGTGTCACTTAGTGCGGAGGCGCGAGTACGCTTTTCTCTTACATTTATTATATGCATGTCGTTTTGATTCTCAATGTGTTCTGTCAGGAGCTTTATGATGCAGTGGAGCAAGTTTCCCGACAGAAAGTCGAGAACATGATGAATGAAACTGGAAGACTGAACCCTCTCGTGAGCATCAGGTTGAATCTTCACCAAATACAACCTCATATTTGATTAGGTGACCACTAATGTTCTCAGCATGCTCACTCGCCTGCGCCAGCTTGCTCTCCATCCAGGGCTGATCCCGAGCGACTACTTAGATCAACTTCGCGCAGGAGAGGACCTCAGCTCTGCAGTGGTTGGTGCTATTCAAATTACGCCAGAGCTCAATTCCAAGTTGGAGACACTTATTCTTCAAGCGATCGAGGATAATGAAGAGTGTCCCGTTTGTTTCAACATTATTACAGATCCTAGAATTACGCCGTGTGCTCATGTCTTCTGTTTGACCTGGTACGTCCCAGTTTTGCGATCGACTTATTTCAGCTTATGATGCGCAAAAGTATCACGGAGGTGATTGCAAGGGATCCGAAGTGTCCTATGGTATGCTTTCTAATGTTCGCTTCGAAGGTTTATGACTGATTCATTGCAGGACCGCCGTCCCCTCAATTTGCAAGCCCTAGTAGCGCCACC
>JBBPLQ010000068.1:8535-65650 GCA_038089855.1 Royoungia palumana | reverse complement strand
GCTGACAAGGATCTGGGGGTTCGCAGGATCAGCTTTCATTGCACGCGCAGGTAAGCCTTAAACATACACCAATCGTAATAGAGAGTTGTTGCAAGGCAACCAGAGATCCCCGAACATTTGCACTGGAGATCTCAGCCAAATACATGGGTACGACGTGTGTCAATGCGCCCACGGCCAGACCGGCAACGGCACGACCGCCAAAGAGGTAGTCTGAAGAGGGCACATCCAGTCAATCCCACCGAAATGCAAAGGACAAACCTCACACTGAGCGGTGGCCCCCGTTTGAAGTGCACTCCCCAACAGAAACAGAACTACGTTACACATAATGCTCCGCTTCCGTCCAATCTGTCAACATCCACCAGTGAGGGGTCGTCCCTCTGAAACACCCATAGAGACGAACTTTGTCACAGATGGGTCCATTGATGAGCGATCCAACCCAAGCGGCTACGTAACACACATGAGACATCACGCCTTTGACACGACTCACGTTCGGGAAACAACTCACTTAGTAGCAACGTCGAGACAAACCATCCCTTCAAGTCGAAGACACGCAATCAGTACCACTGCCCCGGCCACCGCAATGGCACTCACCTTGAGGTCCGCATTCATGTATATATCCGGAAACGCAGCGCCAAACGATTCGATGGCAAGGACATTGCTCACGACGCCCTATGTTAACAGGACGAACATGAGTTCCATCAACGCCCGAAGAAACGCGCGCCTTTCCCGGCGGTTCGATACCTGGTCATATCCAAAGAGCTAAGAGAACGCAACGATCGTTAGCACGTCGACGACCTCGCCAGAATCAACGACCACTGACGAAGCCACCCAGGGTCGCAAAGCACGTTATGCCCAACCTGTACGGACGGTCAGCATGGCGGCGTTACCAGGAAGAGGTCGAGACACGAAGCGCCCGGGCTTACACGAGGGTATTTTCGAACAATCCCCGACACCCCACCCGACCGTCTGCCTCGGCAAGGTCGAGCGCGCGATCGAGATGCCCGGGCCCTTCCCATTCGCTCGAAGCTTTGACGCGTTTCGAATCTTCAGGTTGTTTCAGATCTTGAGAACCCATGTCGAGGTCACGGTTGGCATCCACGTCTGCAGCGTCTAACAATGGACTGAGAGAAGATACGGACGCTGCTCCCTGGTAGAATTCCACCCGCGGTGCATTTATATTCGACTGCGAAGAAGTACTTGGCGTCATGATGCAATCTCGGTTGGAATTTGGGAACGTGACTGGCGCGAACCCGATCACATGCGATGTCGGTGGGGCGTTTCAGTTATAATTGGAACCGCACCATTGGCAAGAAACCCCGCGGAACGTTGGATGGCCTGACCCCGACGAGAGCAACCGGGAGTTCAAGTTGGACTTTGCAGTGAGTCAAGGGTCAGGGTCTGCCAGAATGCCAGTGCGTGCGGGAGTCCGACGTCGTTATACGACGAACGGGTTCAAACTGCAGCATCGAGTCCAAAGCACCCATGATCTCAACCAATTTCAATCGGCAGTTTGGCCAAATCTACTGTGACTCGGATGGCCGCAACTTGAACGTGATCGTGCCGACCATCCGAGTCCGACTACCTGCCTTCCCTCAACATGCTCGGTACGACGATGAGCTTTCGGTTCGTCCAAATCACTCTAACCAGACGTCGGGGCGGCATCTAGAGATACAGACCGTGCTGAAATGGAATTCATTTATGCATTCACAAGCTGCGCCCATGGAACTCGTGTCTGATAAGACCGCCTCCCACCCGAGGTTTGTCATGGTAGACACCCCAAAGCTAAGAGAATCACTGTTTGCCGTGACGGTTAAGCAATGAGACTGGACGTTTCTGGCTCGACGCGCTTTGAGGGACCCATACGTCCATTGTGAAATCGGAGTGCGGCGTACTCCTGCCAATGGTGCTCACTCTCACCGCCGTCTCCTGGAACCCAGCGAACTGCTTGGACCATGATCTCACCGACGCCTGTAACCAAAATGATTATCCACGATTCTTGCTCATCTCAAGCCGACTTGTTGTCCACATATATTATAAAAGCTATGTTACCTAGATTGAGCAGGGAGGACACGTCATGTTGGTCTATAAATCAGAATAGATAGCCAAGCACCCACGACCCGATCATCGGGCGGGAACGTTCTATGGAGATAGATGAAACTACCTTTTTTGACTGGGTTATAGAAGCCAGCAATCATGATCAATGCTCTATGGATTAAAAACAAGGAGAGCATCATACGGAATCCCATCCAGGTAGTACACCTCTTTCAGCCGGGAGGCCATTGGATCAACAACGTTACGGAGGGCGGAAAGGATTGCGCTGGCGGTCATTTGGAGACTCCATACTCCGACTACTTTGACGCGTTGATTCATGTTGACCTGGGATACGTGGTATGCGAGAGCGTCATAAACCTGCGGTAACATGGTCAGCGCTGTTGCAAAAGTTCATGAGAACAAGACAAAAGACCTTGAGTGAGATTTCATCCATCAAACCAGCTGTGAACAGTCCAGGATGAGTTACCTTGACGGCGAGAGATAATGAAGCGCTCACTTTCCCACATCTGGTGATAAAAGAAATAAATCAACGAATGTCAATCTCAAACGGACGAGGTCGCTTACAGTCCAAGCGCCATCGAAATCATTCACGTCTTTCACAACTCTACAATGAATAGGCACAAGCGTATGATGTGCGCTACGGGACCGACGCATTAGCATTCATACAGACATCGATCTGGCTCACTCACTTCATGAATGCCACGATAGGTCTGATCAGAGCATTGTTGACGTAGGAGAGGTTTGGGGTAAACAGAGGCACGGCAGCCTTGAGGTCTCGGAAACGCAGATCGATATCGATGAGGACCCTTGGCTTGTCAGGTTCATCTTCAACATCAGTAGAGGGTGCGATCAAAGGGGGTTTGGCAAGCTCCTTCTGACCAGGAATACGGTCCAATGCAGACGCTGCCGTCGAAATGGCATCTGCCAACTCCTCAAGGAGCGCGTTGAAAGGGTATTCGTCCTCTGTTTCGCGGGGGAACTTGATATCAAGGACGGCATCGACTTTTCCGGATGTAAGCCAAGAGAGCGGACCAGTAGGATCGGTAGTCGAGTTTTGCATATGGTCGATATTTACGCCATCAATACGGAACCTGGTCTACCGCGATCTCGTACTACGAGCAACATCAGAGGACGGCGTGCTCACCATTCTCGCCCATTTTCCATCTTGAGTGTCCTGCTCCGTCGTTCGCCCAATACTCTGAGGCTTGTGCACGCTGAAGAGACAGTTATCAAACTGTCCTACGACGTTCTCTGCGCGCAAGAAATCGTAGAATAACCATTGTTTGCGCAAAGTCCCTATATCGGCGCGGAAGATGGAGACATTGTAGGGACGAAAGTTGCCCGGCTGATAGACCGTCACCAGCACATCTTCCAATTGGAGTGAATGCAACTCGAAGTCACCTGGCTGAGCCACGCCGCGAAATGCGGCAGGATCCAAGGGATTCTCCGGATCCCAGAAAACTGAGCGTCTGTCTGAAATACATTCATTGTCAAGGAGAAGCGACCAACGTTTGTGGACCAACAGAGACTGACCCAAAACACCGCGAACACCCTTGACGACGGCATCTTCGACGAGACCCTTGCCGTCTAGCCAGTGTTTCAGAGAGAGCGTGACGTCGATAGTATCGATGTTGAGATCAAACATGGAGTAATTGACGTCATCGTCGGTGTGACTTTGAGCGACGTCGTCATCTTCTTCGCCAGAGTAGTTGTAGGCGGGGTGGTTGGTCACGTCATAGGCCACGGCGGCCTTGTGTCCGAGATGGGTCTTTTTCTTTTCGGTGGAGGCACCTTGTGGTCGACGAGATACGTAGACGTTCTTGAACGAGATGCGGGAGTCCTTCCACTTTGGCACGATAGCGGACTCGAAGATAACTGTGACGCCGGTTTCACTGGTCAAATAATTGCTGATAGCTTTGGCGACGTGTTCTAAATGGGGATGAGCAACTTCAGTGACAAGGCCATCGGGATCCACTGACCTTGTAATCTCAGGCTATTGGCGGTCGCAAACACGACTGAAAAGAAAGTGGTCCTTGGAAAGCGACGTGAGCCTGGCACAGATGCGCGAAGTACAACGCTTACGTTCCAACCAAAATCCAGAGAGTCTGGCTCATGAGGAACCAGGTGACGAATGCGGATATATCATCTGCGTTGAATCTACGAAACGACCTGATGGTGAACCACTTGAAACGTATACGGAGACGCTGCCAGAAGCCGTTTGCGACGTTGAGAAAGTCGTCTCTGGTGGGACGGTGTAAATGAGAGAGGGAAAGGGCCAAGCGACGATATAGACGAGGGTAGTCATCTAGGTTCAGAGGTGGTAGATGAGAGGGCGATTCCGGGTCTTTCTGGCCGACGGTGGGTTTTTGTGAGTGGTTGAATCGACGGGTGATGTCCGTGCGGCGTATGGCGTCATTGGTCCGGGGAGGCTGTCGGACAAGTTGGCGGATGAAAAAGAGACGGATTGTACTGTATCGGTCGAGGGTTGCATGCGAAATTCCGCGCGTGGAATGTCGAAGAAGAACGCCCCGCCGACTCTTGAACATGGCCCAAGTTGCGCAAAAACACTCGACTGGAGGACCATCAGTACTTTCGGAAATATGTTCACACGCATGTTCGGTTTTCCTACAGGTGAATCCCTCCTAGTGTACATGGCTCATTTCCCAAAGATATCGCCTCGTACGTCACTGGGACCACACTCCTTCAGACCAACGGTGGATGGATCCACCACAGATAGAACCGCCGTCCAAACCCAAACCAGAGCCAGAGTTTGACCTCGAGATGGACGTTGAAGCGTTCGAGGATACTTGTCGCCTAGCACGAGGCACACGCAGACAGGCCATCCTCGCAAAGTATGCCGGGATTGCGAGCGACATGCAAAGCGTCAGCCCAAGCCCGGGTCCACCAAGTAGTGCGGTACAACCTCGGCCTTCTCCATTTCTGCTCTTCCATCTCAGTCCAACAGTACCATCGATGGTATGGGAGAGTGGGTGACGAGGACGCAAAATGGATCGATAAGTGAATGATCAATATTCAATCTCGTCACCGAGTTTTTGCTGACGATGCTTTCCGTTCATCTTTCCTTGACAAGGCAATTCTGCGTCTTCGGAACCTGAACCGGGTGCGTTTGAACTTGCAAAAGACGAAGATGAGGGTAATGCCAGTGCACGTACGAACGCTCAAGCATGGGATGGGACTGGTGAACAGATCTCTGCGGCTGATTACGATCGTAGCTTGGACTGTCGCGAAGATGCGCGTATGTGCGCATATAATGATTAACCGAGGGCGATCGATGTCGAAGAAGTTGAGGAAGAAGAGGAAGAAGAGGACGTCGACGACATGTTTGCGATCGCATCCTCAGAAAAGAAGAAAAAGGTGAAAAAGCTCAAGAAAGTCGTACGTCGTTGGTCTCATGGTCTATATCTACCGCATTCATTGAACCTGCTGCGGAAACAGGCCACTCTGGCATTAATCACCACAACGCTAGACTCGGCGGCTAATCCAGAGGGCTATTACCAAGTCGTTCTTGGTCAGCGACTAGATGGTGGCCGTTACCAAGTGTTCCTGTCTCTTGGAAAGGGAATGTTTGCCGATGTCGTTCGAGCCCGTGTCCTCAGGACTTCAGCGAAGGAAGCAGAGAGGTGACAATCAAGACCATCAGGTGTCAAGAGTCCATGTTCGTATTCCTTCCGTGTTTCATTCTCTGCAGCACTGATGGTATGACCAGGCATCGCGCTGGAATGAAAGACGTTCAGATCCTTCATAAATTGAGGCAAGCGGGCCCGGACGAGAAAAAGCACATCACTCGATTAGAAAGAACGTGGACATCCTTACCTTGTTTTAGAATGGATGAGGCGGTTCAACGCGGCTCTCGTGATGCACCTTTCGTCTGACGACCGGTGCGGCATGAATCTCAGGGACGTCGTCAAACACTTGTGACAAAGATGCTGGCTTGAACATCAAAGCCGTCAGAGCTTACACTCATCAGCTCTTCCTCGCCCTGGGCTTACTCAAAAAAAACTAATATTATGCATGCCGATATCAAACCTGACAATAAATTGGTGGGTTCTGCCATAGCGTTGAGGTGTGTCAGTATGTTCATGACTTATACAGGTAAACGAGCAAAACACTCTTTTGAAGTTGTGCGACTTGGGTTCCGCTTCTGATGCCTCCGAGAATGACATCACACCTTGTCTAGTCAGCCGGTTCTATCGTGCCCCCGGAATTAGTATGTCACTCCGAGTCAGCGGAGTCTGGTATCTGACATGGCGATTCTAGCCCTCGGAGCACCGTATGATCCAGTCCTGTGGGAATATTTATTACTTGGTGGTAGTATGGACGTGGGGTCGATTGGATGCACACTTTACGAGTTGTACACTGGAAAAATTCTTTCCCCCGGCCGTTCAAATAACAACGCCGTTGCTCGTGATGGAACTCAAGGACCGATTTAACATGAAGATGATAAAAAAAAAGGCCAAATTTGGCGACATGTTCTTTGGCGAACACGGTGGGATCGAGAGCACAGAAATCGACTGTGCGCCGTGAGTACTTCCAAGCCCAGTTGCGGCGTCATGTCATTTGGCCTTTTTTCTCCAAAACGTCGTGCGCAACTTTCGTATTTCGAAGCCCTCCAGGGACCTCCGATCCTCTCTGATGCCTCCCTCGCCTGTCAAGCTGAAAGACGACGAGATGAAACTGTCACTCCCGTTTGTTGACCTACTGGACAAGTATCTGACGTAGGACCCTGCACGCAGACTGACGCCCAAGGAGGCGCTCGTGCATCCATCTATAAGAGGATGAGAATACCATATTCCTCACACCGCCTAATTGTCCTAGTGGTGTCTTACATGCGCGTGTATTTATAATTTGTTCTTTCTATTGTATGACAAGGGATCTGACTCAAAACGTACCGCTTATGAGCCTTGGAACACGAGATCGTGAAGAGGATAATACATCGATTATTTGATTGAGGAAGACGCCGAATTATCGGGATCGATCCTGAATCATCCCTGAGGAATAACTGCAGCCTTGACCACCGTCGAAACCATCAACGCGTTCTTCTGTCCCCGGTCTGGTGACTCTATCACGACCTCCTTCATCAAACCGAGACGGGTCGTGCAGAGTACCTTCTTCCCTTTCGGTCGTTCGGCTGGAACCCCCTGACCCCCATCGGCATCCATCATGGCGTCGTCGAACGTTTGTCCGGCATAAACGACGACTCGGAAGTCGGCCGCGAGGGCCTCCCCGATCGATCGCCTGAGTTGCATCGCGGTCGAGATCATGGAGGACATGTCGTGGAAGAACTTGGGCCACATTTTCGCTCGTGCGTCCGAGGTGGAACGAGCGCACCCGGCTGCGACGACAACGTCCGAGAGGCCCTGCACGACGCGGGCCATCACGTCATCGGGGTCGTCGAGGGTATATGTAGCGACGAGGGAGCGCCAATCGGCGGTGAGCGTTCGAAGTTCTGTAGGACGCTGTGAGAAAACTGTGGATGGAACGTGAGCGGAACTTGCCTGATCTGCGCAAACGGTCGTATCCCTTGCGGAGGCGCTTGTCTGTGCTGTCGTCTGTCGTCCACGAGGAAATCATGGAGCACAAATGGGAGGTGAGGAAGGCTCGAAGTGTGATCGGGAGATACAAGGCGGGATCTTGCGTCCGTAAGCGGTAAAGCAAGGATGGAAGGATAGACCTTGAAACACAGCGCACAGCGGACGCTTGTTCCTCGGAATCAGGGGATCGGGCGTGGGCAATAAAATATGTAGATATCAATTTTGAAATCCAGTGGATATGGGTATCGAGTTTATGTAGGGTAAGGATGATTGCCTTCTCGACATGCACATCAGAGTCGGCAATGAATCGAGGATACCCGCATAGTTTGAGTTGGCTGGCTGTGACCGTAGACATGATAGTGCCATGCTTGTTGTTTTGGCGTAAGTGGATGTTGTGGATGTGAGTGTTCATGGTTCTGAGGTCATACCGTGTGGAGGCCAGCTCGCGTGACACGTCAGGGAACTTGTCAAGTTCATTGCGTACCGTGGCTAGTTTGTCCACCTTGCTGGTGACTAAACGCTTCCGGCGATCCAGTTCAACGGCAAGGGCAGCGATCTGGAGCTTCTTGCGGATAGACGCCAGCTGACGTGACTGTGCCTCGAAACGATGTTGAAGGTTTGTAAGCTCATCTTGCAAGTTTCGTCCAGTCTATCGAGTTATTATGAGCACAGTTGTGATACTATATGGAGATGTTCTGCGCTCACGTCGTCACAGTATCGGGCGGGAAGAAGGTTGCGCAGATCCCGGAGTGTGATGGTGTTCCCTGTGCTCGTCGCCATACTGTGATTTACTGATACGGCCATGGTCCTAATGTCGCCCACATATTCGATAGCAGACCCAATTTGTTCTTGTGTCGACACATCCCAGAACGACACGGATGCGCCATGGGAAACTGCAATATATGCGCTGTCGCTTGCCAAAGCGATGCATCGAGGGTAACCATTGGCGTGGATTTCCCATCTCGAGAGCGTCTCCCCAGTCGATATGTCCATGCGGTGAATGTAGCCGAGCCAAGAAAGAACAAATAGATGCTTGCCGTTGTGGTGCCATGCGATGGATCGATTGCGAGGGATACAAAGTTCAACGTTGAAACCTGCGAGACGACGACCATTCGTGCAGTCATAGATCAGGATGGGACCATCCGTCCACAAATGGGCGGTTGCTAACAGCAGTCCGCTGGGTGAGAATTTCGCGGCACCCACAGGGTAGTCGTGTCGCAGGCGCTGCAGCTCGTCTCCGCTTGAGAGCGACCAGACTCGGGCAGTCGCGTCTTCTGATCCCGTCGCGACTCTTGTCCCATCCAGCGACACGTCGACAGCCCTCACATCCCCTGTGTGTCCTTTCAACTCTGTCACCATGTCGCCCCTCTCTGTGCCAAACACCCTCGCAATGCTGCCACGCCTCCCATTCACGACCCACTTTCCATCTCGTGACACCGCAATGTCAGAGATCGGCTGTTCTGCATCCATCGGGGTCTCCACCTCCTTGCCATCTTCTGTCCTCCAACATCGAACCTTTCCTTCCGATCCACCGGACAGTACACGCTTTCCATCAGCCATGAAGACGACCGACCATATGATATGTTGACCAGTGATCCTTACCTCCCCCACGGAGACCCTATTCAGATGAACTCCCGTTAGTGACATGCTCTGGATCGCCCTTCTTGGCCACCTCAGCTGGACCTTCCTTACTTTCGCTTGCCCTCGGACTCGGTGCCACCCTCATTCGGCCCTGTCCTCTCGTCAGTATCGTCCTTTTGATCATTCCTGTCGTTTACTCACATCTATCTCGTGCCATTGCTCGACCCAATCTCGAAATCATCTTCAACAAGTGCAAGGATGACACTTGGACGAACGGGGCGGCGACTCGCAGCAACCCTCTACCTCACAACCCACGTGTGTCTCGTTGCGGCTTCGACGCCTGTTCCCATATCGGTCCACCTTATCCCCGTCGTGTTTGTCCTTCCATCTCCTGACTCTCCACTCTCCTCAGAGACCAACGAAATGTCAAATTGTCGCCAGGTTTTCCTACTCCCTCGCACCCTTGGTCTATATTACGATCGATGGTACGCCGCCCGAATAACGCACCATTGTCCCGCGATTGACCTCCTAGTCAAGTGTTTCGTCTTGGACGCTGCATCAAGGCTGAAGCTCAGGGAGGACTGCACGACAGCGACTCGATGGATGAATATTGCTCATCAGTCAGACGCAAGGACACGTCACATCCGTGTCGCCGTCGCATTCGTCTTGCTGTAAGTTGATGCAGGGGTGGCAGTGTAGCTCTACATGCGCCCGCACAAGGAGCGAAATTGCTGCAGGTAGGCTCCGCGCCGCCCGTCCCGCTCCTTTGATTTATGTATCATATTCGACAAATGACTTGATGTACATTCAGGTGACTAGTGTCTGAACCTACTCGCACTGGCAGTACCGTTCTTGTCCTTTTGATAATCCTTGCCAGTCATTCACCTCTCCTTCGTGCCGATACTTGACCCAATCTTGAAAATATGAATATGTCAACAGATGCAAGTACGATACATGGAACGAGCGAATCAGATCAGCCCTTTACCTCACGACATTCGTCCTGTCACGGCCACAGCGTGGGTTGTTCCTATATCAGTGCACCCTGTCGCTCCCGTCGTGTCACTCGTCCTTGACTACAAACTTTTCATAGCTCTGATCGTCACTCATTGCCTTCAAAGGAGAGCTCACAATTGCAGCCGCATCTTACTTTGTGAATCCGCATTCACTGACTAATTACCCCATCAGTTCTTTGTTGGTCGGATTTTCACGTCGACCGTGTCGCGAAGGATTGATTCTCATCCTCCCCATCAAGTTGATGAACCACGGCCACCATTCCGTCTTCCATGGGCCCTCGTTCGGCAGCGTCAACTCCATGGGAGGTCGGTGCATCTTCCCTTTGCGCTTCTCGTATCAGGAACGTGTTCTCGGCTCCAGGGTGGGCGGTGATACATGCGTGCCTGTGCGCAGCTATCCCATATCTCTCAAACACCTGACCCATATACGGCTCGTTCTCCAGACCGATGTCGACAATAGCAAGCGGATTTTCTTCTCGCAAAACACGTTGGCAAACAGCTTGTAATTTTGCTGCGCTGACTTGGTAATCCTGCCGCGCATGCATAACAACAGGAGGTACGCCTCCTGTACGCTCGAGATCCTTGACCAGTATGTACGCCTGCTTGGTAGCACGAAGGTAGTCATCTCCGGCTCGTTGAGACCAACCGTGTCCCAGAGGCGGAACGGCTGATTCCCCTGAAGAACAACGTGATGCGAGTTTGAGGTCAACGTGCAGACGCCTGCATCCGGCAACGTTTTGGCGATATTTCTCCCCGCGATTAAGTTCATCACCGAGCTCTTCCCCACTCCTGTCTCCCCGAATATGATGACATTGCAAGGTCAAGAATCGCAAGGAGGCGGTGAACCATGAGCTATAGTGGGTACCTTCGCTCAAGAAAGATTAACCCCCAAGATGGGCATCTCAGAAAACGCTGTGCTCACAGAGACTAGACTAGCGATTGACCGACTGGCCTTCATATAAGTACGCATTCGTTCACGGGCAAAGGCGCAAAGCATCATTGGGGTGGAGGGATGGGGTTTTGGGTGGGAGACACAGCTGCTGTGAGGCAGCCCTTCCATTGCGTGCGCGAGGGCTACGGGATAGTCTTGTCGACATCACCGCGAGGCTGATCCAAATTTCTCCTTGGCTTCGTATCTCTATAGGAGATCTGTAACAGAATGACAAATTATCGGATTTGGATTGTTTACACCTGCATACTTTTTATGGCGAGGATCGAAGAAGCGTCGTCCCCCTCGTTTTCTTGTCGCATTGCCATTATCTTACTCGCCAAGTAACCTGCATCTGTCTGAGAAAACCCACACTTCCCTCGAAGGTGGCGAGTCAACTCCTGCTTCGTCATAACATTTTGGTTCCTGACTCCGCTCAACCACTTGAGTGACCTGCTCGCCGGATGCACGAACCATCCCGTCCGCTCGGGCTGCCATGGCTTGCCGTACCCAGTCACATGAGCCAGGAGCATGGACCGCACCGTCGCCTGGGATTCGATGTACTCCCTCGTGAAATAGTTTTTGTATCCACGGGTCGCAGTGACGCATGCGTGTGAGGCACACGCAAGACCATATTCCTCAAATGCTCCCACGCTCTCCTTCCACCACTCCTCCATCGGCGACCAATCCTCTAGATGTGTGATGACGAACGCGACCGGCACCTGGTTCTGGCACAAGATATCACAAAATAGGCGGTAATTGTTCTGCGTATTCACTGAGATCCTGCCAGCCTTGATGCAAAAGACGAGGAGCCGAATGCCACCCGTACGTTGGAGTTGGCAGATAAGCGTGTTCGCTTTCTCGATCGCTTCGAGGTGATGACATGCTCCGAGTGACGAGGCATTTAGCCCGACAGTGTCGAATAAACGGACATAGTAGTCGAGCCCTTGATCGTCTTCGAGGATGATGTTGTATGATTCTGCGTCCGTGGTGCAGACATGTATACTATGCGACGTTTTGGCAATGTTTTCGCCAGCGATAAGATTGACGACGGAGCTCTTCCCCACGCCTGTCTCCCCAAAAAGAAGAACATTGGGAAGAAGGTGTCGTTGAGACCCATAAGTGGGAAGGTTGCCTGCTCTCCGGGTCTCCCGGGGCGTCTGATTGGGATGGGTGAGTGGTTGAGGGTCTGTAGCACTATACGGCTCACCATGGAGAATTATCGGGTTGATGGGGGATCAGAGTGGAAAACAAGAGGCGTAAGTCGGATGGGGATGGGGACGACGTTGCATTTATAGGAGAATCGTCTCGAGGAAGACCGGTGGGGTGCGGGGCTACATACTATCTGATGAGTCACGCATCGGATACTAGCCAAGAACGGTACGATCAAGGTTCAAACGTTCATTAATCGCTCCGCGGGGGGCTGTGCCATCAGAATATCATCCAATCGCCAAGGGTTTTGGGAACACGCTGGATGGTGAGCCTTACTTTTCCCTACCGGAAGCAATTACGTAACGCTGGAAGACTGACTATGAGGCAGTTGCATGTACTAGGAAAATGCCATAAAGCAACTCTGAATCTACGGGAACGCCGGAACATCAAGCTGTTCACGAGCGCCTAGACGCGTTGAACACGCCCTAACCTTGGGGTTCATCGCTACCTATCTTCTGTGTGAACTACAGAGGATAGACAGCCTTCCGTCTTGAGTCGAAATAGAGTGCACCAGAGTGTCGAGTACCATTGTCACCAACCAATGACGCCGTGGCCGGTTAACAAGCCTAGAACATATCTCATACGTCCAGGGAGGCATCCACATGACGTTGAAACGCAGAAGGGTACGATCTCTTCGCCAATCAAAGTACGTCGCGCAGTAACATCGACAATTGTCACCAGACCGCTGACATCCGCGTGGAAAATGACCTCGACAGCTTTGAGATGCCCCCAGTGAGCGTCGCCGTCGTTGCACATTTCGGCCTTCGATTAACCTGCAGAACAAGCCTGGATTCTGGCGTCAAAAATGTCGTCATCTTTGGGAAGAGCGGCGTAGGAAAGGACTCCCTCATCAATCTGATTGCTGGAAAAAGGCTTTGCAAGACGTCTAGCGGAGCTCTTGGTTGTACGCTCGAATGTCAACGACATACGTTGATATTAGGAACTCAGCGATTTGCGATATGGGACACTGCAGGATTGAACGAGGGCAGCGAAGGTGCCGTCCCTGCGGAGGCGTATCTCAAATCACTTCCCCACGAACTCACGAAAAACCGCGGTTCCCATTTACTCATATACTGCGTACTAGGACGCGCGTCAGGTCTGCATTTCTAACGAAATACCACGTCTTCTTTTCCGCGATCTGCAGGAAGGAAGTCCTCATCGCTATCGTAATCACCGGTCTCGAGAACCAGGAGGGCGGGATGGAGACATGGTGGTCCGAGAACAAATCTCAATTTTACTCGTTGATTAAACCGGTTCCGCCACACGAGCCACCAATCGACGCTCTGGCTTGATCATCCTTCCGACTTATCACCTTCACGGCAAAGTTAGACTCTGATGATACCCTCCAGTCACATCATATCGACTTCACGCTAGCTCGAGCTCTCAGGTCCGTTCCAGAAGGGGATATGTTGCGATCGCGATCGACTGTGCTACATCCTGTGGATTTCACTGCATATGAGCTACCGTCTGATAAATGGCTGAAATTGGCTAGCCCAAAGGTGCGGCTACGCGCGCACGGAAAGAGAGCCAATTTGTCTCGTCGCCCGTCAAAGTGGCGACCGGGAACCCAGGACTCAGGATCCAGGTACTTTTTGGTCCTAGAACGATGGGGAGCGGTCACCACAGTAAGCTGCTGCATTTCTGCCAGTTAGAGACTCTGGCCTTCCGGACGCGGATCAAGCACTGACCGATGTCTTCTCATTCAGGCCATCTTTTTCAACTGATGAATGGTTCTACGTTGTAACCGAAAGGCATTTTTGCTGAGATATAAGAGCATTTGCCGAACGAGGTCTGTGGCCATAATTGAAGTTTTGGGGGGTGACCGAGACCGTGCCAGTCCGCTTACACGGCCAAAGCCTACCTCGATGGCGTCGACACTCGAGCAAAAGTCTACCCTGATCAATTTTACTCCAGCCCGGCGGCGCGATGGACTAATACACTTAGACAGCCCGGGCAGCCCCCGTCGAGGTACCACTCTCATCATATAACTCCTCCCCCCGAGTCTCGATCTCCATATACTGCGCGCACAGAACCCGTGCGGGCTTTACTCAGCCTTTCCTTCGCCTACGGTACATCCTGGGCCACGCGTCAATGATGAGGTTGCGACAACTTGCTAAACCCGACCCCGTGCCAAATTTCATCCATACCAAGAGAAAATTCAGGAGGAGCCCCATCCTCGCCAATTTTACGTGCCTACAGCTGGAATCTGTGTCATCGCTTGACAGCTTTTTGAAAGCCGAGGTTGGAGAATGTTGCCGTTAAACATCGAAAGGACCTGGGAGTTGGGCGCATCCTCAGCAAGCTTCGGAGATTTGCACCCACGCATGCGGTGATTCGAACTCCAACCGAATAGTTCGGGAGACCAAAGAATACAGTACCTGGTGTGGACTCGGAGGAACCCATTGAGGTACGACATTCATTTATTGAATTTCGAGCGTGCAACTGAACATCACACTTACAGACCGGAACGCAATTTGCCGCCGAATGCGACCAGACGTTAGCAGTACTCAGACTCAAGGCTCGTCGATCATCTTCACGCCGTCGCCACGGGTCACCTTGGGTGTTGTTTCGCAATCTCATGCACCGTGCGCTCGTTCGACTTTTGACTGTGCGAAACATGTAACTCTCAACGTGTTGACCAAATTTCCAGGATCTTATAGCGATTCTTCATTCTCGTCGCTTATGTCAATGCACAGGGCTTGGCCGTTACCTGGACCGCCGCATAGAGCCGGCACGCAGGTAATGGTCGTAGACTCGTTTCATATATAAGAGCACAGATCTGAAAATGACGGCCTCAAATTTCTCCCACTCATCATGCTTCGACCTTTCTTCGCTCTGCTGTTCTTTTTGCTCGTTACCTAGGCATCCTTGACCGACATGATGACTACCGAGGATCAGTGTCTCCCACAAAGGAACATCACTACCATTTTGGAAGGTTGCTTTGTTATGGTCATAATATGCGTCTAGAATGCAGTATATCCCGCTCTTCCCCTGCCTCGCTGGAACTCTACCATGCTATGATTCTCCTTGGTGCTGCTCGCCTACCTTGCGCCCGAATTCATGATCCACTTTGCATATATAGAACTGGGTACAGCCAAGCGACCGAAAGCTCACATTCGTAGTAAGTTTCCCATCGACCGACGTGTAGTATCATGGGCTCTGAATATAATTGAACCCCGTCAGGCCGCGGATTTGAATGGTGGAGCATGACCCACAGCTGCTTCGCTCTGAATGGTGGCTTTGCTGTAATTGGTGGCTTATTCTTGAATGCCAGTGGTGGTTTACTCCCAAACGGTCACCTTATCCCTTGTGACAAAACAAGCGCTAGCGAGATCGACTTCTCCAACACGAACTTATTAATGAACTGCTGAGGCTCATGGACGACGGGGAATTCACAAATCCCGTTGTAACGAAGGATGACATCAAGGACAGGAGTAAATCGGATTATCTTGGGAGTCTTGTCTTCATCATTCAAGTTATTTTCCGGTTTTGCACCCACTTCACGGCGACGTTGGTCGAGCCGGACACTACTTGTCCGGCGATCCTAGCGCCCGCACTCATCTTTTGTTGGCGCAAAAAGCCTTATGCCAGTGGACCCGAGCGCCCTTATATTTTCTACCGGCGTGACGCAAGGCCAGAGCAGACGGTGGGTGCTGTCGTTGCACAACTATATATCGCATGCACTAACTCGACTCGTAGCGAATCAAATCCGACAGAGGGATGTGGGATTTCTTTTTCTCTGTATCCTCAGTGAATGATACGCAAGACAGCATCATTCCTCTTTCCTTCTTTTGGTTCATATTCGGCTTGGCACATACAGCCCTCGCTTGGAATTACGAGTTCCCAGCTGGGATTGAGAAGATGCTGTGGCGCGTGTTCTCGATCGCCCTAGCTGGGTCAGGGGCGATCTGTGCGATCATGGGGCTTGCAGGAGCCTGTCGCAATCACATCAATAATAGATGTGCAGCCGTAATTCTGACCATCATCCTGACCATCATTGCCATCGTATCCTGATTATTCATATTGCATTGATGTTTGCCAGTCTTTGCTCGCTTCCCCCTTCTGCATATCAAGACATTCCATGGAGGCCACTTGGAGCGCCGTGAGGCGGGATAGACAACTTGAACGGCATGAGATGAGTGAAGCAACGCAGGTACACGGGGAGTCGAGATACCGTAGAAGAAAAACTGGATGTGAGGTACGTAATCAATCCATACCCGAGTCGCTCGATCATATGAACCGATGGCGAAGGCCAAGGTCACCTATGCAGACAAGATGATACGATCAAGAATCCCAGTCGTTCAGACGGCCCACAAACCCGAACGTCTCGTGCGCCAGTGAGCGCTTCGAACACGTACGCTGCATTGGCGGCTCAGCCATGCCGACAAGTGACGGGTCGGCCCGGGCAGATCTTCCTACCGTCCTCACTGATGTGACGATAAAGAATATAACCAGCGATCGATTGAGAACATATCACGGCCCGAGCGTCATGTAAGCAAGTACCGTGTGATCCGAGTCGTCATGGCGGACATGACGGTCGTGGTAGTGAAGGACCGTCAGCTACACCCCCTCGGAGATGATGCAGAACCGCCCACCGACTGATGTTTCAAGATAAAATCGCCGAGCACGTACTGTAGTTGGCTTTGCTCGTCAGCAACCGAGCAAACCCGAGCCTCCTCATCTCCTTTTCGAGTCCATCGCCCATCCAATTCGTACGGGCTGAAAGTAGCTTGTGTCCATCGTGTCTTTCCTGGTCCCATCCGGCCAACGCGATAACAACAAAACACACCAAAAGGTTTTTCGCTACCAAGTCCGTTCGTCATGACATGACGCACATTCATCAATGTATTAGATACGTGAGCTCTAGTGTTTCTTGTTACATTGTCATGGTTCCATGTATGGGTGCGAAACGCAATGCAAAGGAAAGAGCAGCAGAAAGAAATATAATAAAGAGGAGGTATGGATCAGAACCTGTCTCAATCCAACGACGGGCCCGCAGCAACCATCGTTCCTTTGGTATACAATTCATGAATGTTCTCCAGCTGCGCTTTGAGCGACTTGTGTTCCGTGCTCAGCTTGATTAAATCGTCCGGATCCATCACGTCTATCTCGGCGTCTGAATCCCCGTTCAGCATCGCCTCGAGCTTGCGCTTCTGCGCGATGACTTGACCATATGTTCCCAAATAATCCGAGTAATGTGACTGATACAGCGCGCGCAAGGCGGCATGATCGGTCGCTGGTGGGTAAGCGGTCCGCGTCGGCCGGTGATGACGCGGTGCCCTTTCAGTCATCGGCTGGTCCGACGAATTTGATCGATCCGAAACCGGGGGTGGCGATGGGTTGCGTCTCCGCGGTTGCGGAATCTCGCCTTCGTCCTCGGAGGAGGTGTAGATAGGAGACCGTCGCCGTGGTTTCATGCCACCGTTTGCTTTGGAGGGCCGCTCGGTTTTGTGCATCGGTCCAGCTACGGACGTCGTTGCCCGATGTGAAAGCGATGGTTGTGGTGAAGAAGGCTCCTTCCTCATTTTGAGGCGGGGGTCGGGTGGAGGCTCGCGCGCCGACTTTTTTGGCAACTCTCCGTCCCGTGTCTTTGAAGGGGAAGAAGTCACAGAAGCACTGTCGTCGACCTTGCGACGCTTCGACACGGAGGCTTTGGAGGCTGCGTCATCCGGTGGTTCTTCCGTATCTTGTGTCACTGCCTTCCGTTTCGATGTGGGTACGACACCACTGGCCGCGTTCTCTTTCGCGATCCGTTCTTTCTCCCTCTGACGTTTCTCTTGTTCCATCTCTTCTCGTTCCCGTTCTTTTGCCCTTTGTTTCTCTCGTTCCAAGGCCTCCCGCTC
This sequence comes from Royoungia palumana, assembly GCA_038089855.1. Taxonomy (NCBI): domain Eukaryota; kingdom Fungi; phylum Basidiomycota; class Agaricomycetes; order Boletales; family Boletaceae; genus Royoungia; species Royoungia palumana. The sequence continues at coordinate 47,469 of JBBPLQ010000068.1, read as the reverse complement.
CTTCTGTTTCGCTTTCTCGCGCTTCTCCATTTCCATCAATCGTTCGCGTTCGCACTCTCGCACTCTTTCGCGTTCCTCCCGCTGCCTCTCCTTTTCCCTCTCTCGTTTCTCGCGTTCGCGCTCTCTTTGACGTTCGTATTCTCTCTCCCGCTCTCGATCCGACTCGTCCTCCCTTTTCGCGGGTTTGGGTGGCATGGTTGGTATTGTCTTTCTAGCATGTGACCCGCCTGTCGGAGGAGCGGTAGGAGAAGGTTTGGGGGGTAAAGAAGTGGTTTTGGGGGCTTGGCGCGAGCCCACAGGTGTCTCTGATCTTTCCGTCGCTCCCATGGGTGGCTGGGGGGATTTATTTGCTTGATATCCCGAGCCTGGAAGCCGTCGTGACGCAATGGTTTTCGCAGCACTACCACCCTCCAAGGGTGACGTCGGGCGATCTATCCCTGCCCGTTTGACGGCATTCACACGGGAGGGGGTGGCTTTCGCGCTCTCGTCCTTCATCTGTACCTCACCTTTTGTGCGAGACGCATCCTGCTTGGATTTCAATTTGGCGTCTTTGGAGGTGATCGCTGAACGCTTGGTTTCTGGCTGAGCACTGGTAGTAGAGGATCTGCTGCTGTTACTGGCTGCCATGGATGGGGGAGCCGGAACAGATGATGATGGAACGGTCGAAGTGCGGCTCTGGTAGCGTATATCGTTCCAAGCTGGATCGGACTCGGGTATCTTGAGAGCCTTGAACACCATGCGGGCCTGACGAGCCATGGTGGTGCGTTCCTGTTCGGTGAGCTTTGGCCACTCGTATGGTCGGACTTCGGTCCATGTTTGAGGTTTGAGTGCCCACGGACGGGGAGACTTGTCGCCTTTCTTTGCTGGTGCTTCCTCGGCAACCTGGAATGGAAGGTCAGAGGGGGACGAGCAGTGACGGCTGGAAAGACTCGCATCCTTGAGAAGGACAAGCAAGTCCTCTCGTGCTGAATCGGCAATGTGTGCGCCGCCGACCATCCTGACTGCATCGACAGCGAGACGGGGCGATATGGCGAGACAGTGAACGAGACGACGTCGTACGTCCGCATTGGCTTTTGATGAGGATGGGAGTGGTGATAACTTGCGGGCAGGGGCGGTGGTGGGGCGGAGTTGATCGGAAGCGGGAGTCTTCTTGAGGACGGTGCCAGAACCGGGCACTTTGCGCTTGGCATGCTTTGCAGTCGGGGGGACGGGAGGGTGGTCGAGCAGGATGGTTTGACGTTCCGAGTGCTGCTGCTTTGCGACGATTGTTTGCTGGCGGACCTTGCCGGAGACTTTGTCGAGCTGGGGCTCGACCATGAACTTGCCGACGACATTGGCGTAGAGCTTGAGTGGGGCCATCGGTTTGGCGGCGGATGCTGCGCGGACGTACAGTTCGTGAGGCGGGGTCTCCTTCTGGGGACGCATCGGAAAGAAGGCATCTCCGATGTGGATGCCCTAGGATGGGGACTGAGGACGGAGGGGGGGGAGAGGAGCGACGAGTCTCACCGGGACGTTGCCAAAGTCAAAGGAGAGCGGGGGGTGGTTCGGGAACGCCTCGAGGGCGTCGAGGGTCTCTGCGGACAGACGCACGATCATGGCGCGCTTCGGCTTGGACTGGACGGCATTCGAATGCACCTGCAGCGAGAGAGGCGCGCCGTCGGGCAGAGGCATGGTGACGGACGGAAACAAAGAGACTCAAATCACGCGCAAATACAAACACAATCGTTTATTCGGGTTCCAAAAATTGCTGAGAGCCGAAGCTGACAGACGTGTTCGGATGTGTAATTTGCAATCAGCAAAAGACTGTGCCTCGGTAAAGACCTCACTGGCGACAGTACGTGCCCGAGCACAAGAGATGCCGACCCCGCCGGGCTGCGCGGGTATTTATACCCACCGCGTCGGCGCACGGACCATCTGTGGCTGTGCTGTGTCCATAAAAGGACCCGTGCCGTCGCGATGGAGGCCGTCGCGCGGGTGCTGCGGCGAGGCGTGTACTGCCGTTTCAGCTCGGACGGTTGCCAGAGAGGGCGTGCTTGGCTGCAGAGCTGGTCGTTCCTAGCTACATTACATATTGATGAAATGACTATGTTGGTTTGTTGTCGTACCTTTTGGCCCGAGCGGTCTCACGTCCGATCCAAGTCGCCAACCTCTGCGCGGATACGCTGGACGCGTCCCTCTTCGACATCACCCCATGACAGAGCCCGGCACCCCTCTCGTCGACATCGAGCACAGGCTCTGTCCTGGCTGCAAGAAATCGGCTGTCAACGAGAGCGGCGGTCTCGTCGTCGCGTTCGGGTGCGTCGCGTCTGACGTTAGGATCCGCCTTCTGCTTCTTCAATAACACGCTCTGCCCCTTACAGCCAGTCTTTCTTCCATGTAGACTGCTTCAAGTGTGCAAAGTGCAGCAATCAGGTCACCGCGGACACCAACCTCCTCCTCCTCTCTGATGGCTCCCCCATCTGTGCAAATTGCAGCTACAACTGCAACATCTGTCACCAGCCCATCCTCGACGAAGCCATCATGACAGGTGACGACTCCTATCACGCCCATTGTTTCAAGTGCAAAGTTTGCCGTAACAGAATCGACGAGCTCGTCTTCGCAAAGACCAGCCACGGCATATACTGTATGAACTGCCATAACGAGCGCATGGCCAAGATTCGTCGCCACGCTCAGCGAAAGAGGGAAAAGGAAAGGGCCGCCAGCGCCAGCAATCCCACCTCCTCCTCTTCCACCCGCGAACGTGATCCCAGAGAATTCCTCCATGACAACCCCGTCAGTCATCTCTCCGTCCATATCTGCGTCCCCTCACCCCTCCACAGATCTCCGACAGATCCCTCCCTCCGCCCTCCTCGCTTCGGTCAAAATCTTCCGCGCCTGCCCTCCGTGATGCACCCTCCTCCCAAAGCCTTCACGTCTCTCCTCGTCAAGCCGCTTTCTCCCACATGCGGAAACGTAGATCCGCTTCCCCCGTTCATGTCTCCCCTACCTCCACCGAGGCTGTCCAATCAGCGCTCACCACCCCCACCGAAAAACACCCAGACTCCCAACTGCACTCTCCGTCGTTCCAACATTCGGAACGATCCCGGTCCTTCGTCATGACAGTCGCCCCCCCTCGCGATCCCCTCCATCCCTCCATCCCTCTAGGTGGTGACTCGCGTCCTACGACGCCAACGGACGGGCTCGCTCCGTGCGACTCTCTACCGTCAGCTGGGCACTCTGCCCCCGCCAACCTGACCGCCAGCAATTCTCTCCTTGTCCCCAGCTCAGCCCCGTGCTCATTCCAACGCCGCAAAAGCTACGACGATGGCGTCCGTCCTCTCAACGTCCTTTTGGCAAACAACGCGGTCATTCAGGACAAGAGCGATGTCGCTGATAAACCACAGATGGGCGGTCTCAGCGTTCCCAGTCAAACATCTCGAGCAGACAAACGGCGATCGATCAACCCCGGCCTGACTCTCCAATTCAAGACCACTTTCACCGATCCTGCGCCCGCAGAGATGGTTCGCTCACAAACACTCCCTGTTCGCTCCGATTCGCCCGTTGCCCCATCTCCCTCGAAAGCATCCCGCGATGATCCGCTCGTTCGTCGCAGCTCAAATGCCAGCCTGTTACGCGACATCTCCCCCGATTCCACCATCTACCTTTCACCTTCCTCCTCGCCAGCAATTCCGGAAAATGGCCACGCAACCCTAGACTCGGCACGCGCGCGCTCAGCGTCGCACGATCCCCTCCCTGCTCCAGCGTTCCGCCCAACGACGCCACTGCGTTCTGCCCCTCGCCCAATCGTCACCTTGGATCGTCCACCCCAACGCTCAGATAGTCTACGTCGTGCTAACGCTGCAGACGGCCCCAACGGTCACAGCACGAATGGCCATCTGGGGTCTGCAAGGAACGTTCGCCCGGATGGTTCAAAGTCGGAGAGGTCGTCTCCCCTAGGCTGGAATGGGGATCACAACGGAAGGATGACACCCACCTCCCCTTCGCACCGTGCGGACGTTCCTCACAGCGTCGAAAGTGGTACCGACACCGAGGCTGAAAGCACTAGCGACAGGAAGTCAGTCGACGACGTTGGCCTTTCGACGGGTCTACCTCCTTCCCCTCCTCCCAAGCGGCGCCCACGACCTCTCAAACTTGACATCGATCCAGACGTCTCTGCCAACTCCCAGGCGGATGGCTCTGACGAATCATCCCCAGTCGAACGTACCTCCGTCGCCACATTCATTGCTCCGGCTTTGCCACCAATACGATTTTCCATGTCTGGCTCTGATTTCTCTGATTTCCTGAAATCAGTGGGTGGCATACCATCTCTCAAGTCGCTGGACGAGATTGCACAGCAAGAGGACGCGCCGCCCAAGACTCCGACGTCCATAAACACCCTCGTACCTCAGGATGACAGCGGGGAACCATCCACTACTGGCCTTCCTGCTGGGAACTCGTCCACCGCTTCTCATGATGTGGCGCCTTCCTCGTCAGCGGATCGCACCGAAGCTACGAAGACCGTGCCAAGCATAACGCTCGAGTTCCCTTCCAGGGATCGTGCCGCGTCAGAGTCGCAGGCGACTCCAATCCATGGCACACCCAAGCGAGAAAGACTCGAATCCAATGCCTCTTTGAATATCCCTCCCTCGACAACTCGAATCACCGTCACCTCTCCCAACGGAAAGTCAGTGCTACCCCCTGCCACAAACGAAACGCAAGACCTTGTTGTTCGTCGCCTGCAGGAGGCTCTCTCTGACGCCGACTCTCGAGGTTCCCACCAGCTCCGATTCGAAAAGGTATTCGTTGAAACCATCCTGATATCGTTAGAGCAGAGATACAAGGACTATACGGAACTCAAGGAGAAGTACGAAGGAACCAAGGTAACACGGCACCGAGCCATCCTTATAGCATACTGGGTTGACACTTTGCTATAGCGAGCGAGCGAGCAGTATATAAATGGGCTTACCGTGGCACAGAAGGAGTACGACCGCGAGCTCGTGGCACGTCGCAACGCAGAGTCGGAGATCATTCGTCTACGTGTCCTACTGTCGGGCCAAGCTGCCAAGCTGACTGCCTTGACGGGCGAGACCCGTAGACGGGAGGAACGGCGACAGCTTTCTGAGGAGCTCAGTAAAAACCTTGATCGGCTGGAAAGCGATCTCTCCAAATTAAAGGCTGAACGAGACGTTACGTTAGCAGAGGTCGAAGAGCTGTGCTCCTCAAAGAGGTATAGATCCTTATCATCCGTCATCGCACAGCAAGCTCACGGTACACAGTGCTTCTGGCAATGTATCTTTGGGCGATGTTTCGGCCGCCCAGCTGAGCCGTTCATTAACCATGCGGCTGGACAATATCAAGAAGCAATACCATCGCGAATTGATACCACTCACCCAACAACGTGACACCCTCCTCAGAGAGATCACCGAACTCAAGTCGGCGCGCGAACAGTTCCTGGAAGAGACTACAGTACTCAACGTTAGGAACGAGGAACTAGCCCAACTCAGTGCTCAATATACTCGAAGGGTGGAGGTTGCCAGGCCCGATACACCGCCTGGATTGGACGTTCCTGCTGTAAAAGCAGAGCCTACATTGCGCGAAAAGAAAAGCACCTCGTTTGATCACGGTCGACCCTCTTTGGATCTCTTGAACCAAGCACAACCTTCACTTAGTTCAGGATCCAATCCCAGCACATCCACGCTCGTCGATGACCGCGATATCAAGATGATCCGAGTAGCAAAGCCAGAACACCCCGAGGGCTTGTCGACCCTCAAACATGGCATATTCAAGTGGCCTGGCCACCGAATGAGGGATCAGGCGCTCGCCGCCTCGGATCCCAAGAACAAGGCAGCCTTTGAGCATAACTTCCAGCTCGCGGGCGCGCTTCGGTTTACGCGCTGTGATCACTGTGGAGAGAAGCTGTGGGGTGGGTCACATTACCGTTGCACGAGTGAGTCATACTTGCATTCGTTCCCTTCTTGGCGCTCAACCGTATCCTAGCATGCCACATTAATGTCCATTCGCGATGCGTGAATCATGTCAACCTGCAGTGCTCTCAGCAGCTCTCACGCCCCCGAGAAGACTTGAATGGGATTGTTCAACAATGTATGTCTGGCGAAATTATGTGTTTTAGCTGGGAACTTATTCTTTGCTAGCTCCATCGATATTTGGTCGTGATCTTGTCGAGCAAGTCAGATCCGACCTGCGATGGGGCGAACGTAAGGTTCCCGTCCTTGTAGAAAAATGTATAGAAGCAGTTGAGACGCTCGGTCAGTCCTTCTTTCAGCTATGCAAATACGCTTGCTGACGTATCTACAGCTCTCGACTTTGAAGGGATCTACCGCAAGACTGGGGGAACAGGACAAACTAAGATGATCACACAACTGTTCGACCGAGGAGATTACGCCGCCTTTGACCTCAGGGATGCCGACCGATTCAACGACATTTGTTCAGTGACCTCCGTGCTCAAGACTTACTTCCGCTCGCTTCCGGTCCCGCTGCTGACGTTTGACCTTCATGAAGAGTTCATCGCGGCAGCTGGACTCAAAGACCCTGTCCTCAAAACGAAACAGCTTCAGGATCTTGTGGGTCGTCTTCCCCCCGAACACTATCACACGCTGCGGCACCTGGTGCTTCACTTGCATCGGTAAGTACTGCCAAAAAGCCTATCGGGTTTCTAAGCTGCACCTGCTGACGTGGACTGCGCAGCGTGCGAGAGCATAGCGACGTGAATTTGATGAATGCGCGCAATTTGGGCGTCGTATTTGGACGTAAGTACTGATCAATCGGATGGTAACATGTCTAATCCTGGTTACTCGCCCTCGTTGACGTGCCTAGCCACCCTGATGTGGTCGAGAGACCCTGGATCGGAATTCAGCGACATGGCTGGGAAAGCACTGATGGTAGAGTGGCTCGTGGAAAACGCCCCCACCATCTTCGAAATATGATTAATATCGGTCCGACGTCGGCGTTCTTTCTTATCCTATTGTATTCTTTCTATTCGATCGTTGCTGTATGTCCCTCGTTTGTTTCACCTAAATTATGACCTCCCTAGTGTTTCTGGGGTTTGGCAGGACGGTTTAACCTTTGTTTTTGTACCGACGTTCGCCTCCCCTACCCCCCTTTTTTTTCTCACACCGCTTGGCTGTCGTGACGTCCCGTGTGTCCGTTACGAGGGTACTCACGTTTAGGCCGTGCCGGTTTCCACTTTCCCTTTGTCTCGATATAAAAATATGTGCCATCCTTTGTCGTTGCTAGCATTCGTTCATTTTCATTTTTCTCCTCCCACAGACTCGCGTTGGCTTTTATATTTTTGGTTATACCAATCGGTCGAGGAAACGGTGCATTTGTGTATAGATGGGATACAAGAAGCTCGGAATAAAAAGACACACTATCTGTTTTGTACGTACGTGCGAGCGAGAAAGCAGGGTCAGAAATGGCATGGATGAGAGACCGGCTCGCGTCGGCGGGTGGCAGTGGGAATGGCAAGGTGACGACGATGGCGATCGCCTCTCCCTTGTTTTTTTATATTGTTATCATGGTCGAGATCGGGCGGTGCAATGGCGTGCGCGCGTTCAGTGCGATCACAGCAACTCACGAGAGCGGCGCGTCCGGGGGACCGTCTTGTCCGGTTTGAGCGCGCAGTACAGGAAATGCCGACGCGGTCCGGAGGCGGCGGCAACCGCGGCGACGCGCGCACCGAGCGGGGACGTCGCATCGCTCCGCAGACCGAGCGAGAACATGCGGTCAAACACTGTCCGGGACAGGTCAGCACGAAACAAGACCGACGGCGGGAAGCGAGGAGCGTACGCGTGGCCGTGAACGCCTTTGCGGTCGTTTGACACGCGAGGTGGGTCAGCGATAACGGGGGACTGATCCCCTCGAGGTTGCGGAGGTATCGATAGACCATCGAGGGTTGGCAGGGGCCTGCAAAGCGCGCGTGAGGGTACTGGGAACGGGACGAGACGGGAGACGGACCGAATCGAAAGACGGCGTTGTACGCCTGCCTCCACTTTTCTTCCAGTAAACGGGCGCAGTTGGTTGGATCTGGACACGTCGGACACTGGGATACGTAAGATCACAGGGGCGCATCAGAGATAGGACAGGCAACGCACACATTGGTATTCCTTGGCAAGAGGTGTCAAGCCAAGCTTCAGGACGCGTTCGAGGAACCAGTTGCGTCTGGCGAGATGGATGAGGTATAGCGAGCCAGAAAAGTAAGCAAGAACGCACCGTTTTTCAAGTTTCAGGAGCGTTTCTGGGCTGAGGGTGCTCAGCTCCTCTTCGGACCAACCACCGGGGTTGTCAAGCACGAAGCGACTTGATTCGCGGTAGAGTTCTTCATCCTCGAAGAGCTCCGCGATACGCATCGCTTTAATTGGTTTCCCCGCGGCGTGGGTGAGGAGAAAGGTCAGACATTCTTGCTGAAGTGGTGGAACGCAAAGTTTGTGCGAGATATTCATCAGGCCTTCGACGTTATTCCATGATATATTACATTGGAGACTGCGTCGCGTTCAGATAGTCTGCACACGCTCTACGACCGCGATGGACGTACTGCGGGTACACGAATTTAAGAAAATCGTGAAAGATGCACGCTTTTTCTTCTTTCAGGACAATAACAGCGTCATGTTCGTCCGTACGCCGGCGTCGTTTGACGGTGGCAAGGGTGTTTTGAGATCCGGAGAGGTTCGCTTTGTGTTTAGCTTTGAACTCTGGTTTGATGTCTCCAGAGCCTTGAAGCTTGGCAAGACTGGATCCTCGAGCGCGAGCTTGACGACTGCACATCGATGTTGCGGAATCGACCTGTTCGGGTTCGCTCTCGGTCGCGTCGCACTCGCTTATCAATGGGTTCTCGATCTCCACAGGAGAAGAGCAGTCGGACGCAGTATCGCTGGCACTGTCGTGAGTGTCATCTTCAGTGGTAAACGTCATTGCGGTGGGTAGGTCTGGACAGGGCTTGCTTCCAGGGACAGTGGGGGGTTGGGAAATGGTAATGACAGAAGACATGGATGGTGGGCGACCAGTCTCGAGCCACCCGCCACTCAAGGCGGCCTCAAAGAACGGCGAAGCGAAGAACAACACTTCTTTGTGGGCCCTTTAATGACGAGTATAATGAGCGTCAAACTCATGAAAAACGATGCTCGGTAAAAGAAAGTGGGGCGAGACCAGCTGACCCACCAGAATGTGGTGCTCTCAACTACGATTTTGACGGTCCCCGGGAACCGTCCGTTGCGCCGGGTGAAGGTGTCATCGATCTCTATGGCTTGATCGGTTTCGTACAGATTCAGCTCCGTGACGAGTTCGTCGTTGTCGCATTCCTCGAGCAGCCATGGGGGCGAGCCAGAGGAGCGAAATGTACCTGCAGCAGCAGCGTGTGTCTCTGTGGGCGAGCTGAGAGATGCAGAAGGATTATTGTGTCCACGCGAATTGCGGGCGATGAGGATGAGGGAAGGGTTGGTGCTCATCGCCAAGTTGTCCTGACGCGGAGATGATGACCGTCCGAATCGGAGCACACTTGGACCTCCATTCACACCAGAACCAACGGGTATCTCTGAGAGTCCTAGTCATTTCTGGTCTTGACCGTCTTGGGGACATCGAGCTTCTCTATCCTTTCTTCGCTTCCGAGGCGTTGATTAGCGCGCCATCGGGTTCTCGCCACAAGAACGAAGCGTGTTTACAATTCGTTCACCAACCATCTCAGAGCCATTTTTTTCTTCGTTGATCCAGGCGTCGTTAAACTGACCTGAACGTGGTCTGCTGCGCAGTAGATAGTCCGCCATCATGGACCCTTATCCTCCCGCTTGTCTCCAAAGTGTACTATCAATAGCTCGTTGACAGATATATAAAATGAACTTGGTCGATCATATGTGAGTCGCAAACATTCCACGGGTATGCTGGAGCTCTTCACCATGATTTCGTCAACTACTTGACACGGCCTTGTAGTGTAGCGGTTATCACTTGGGATTCTGACTATATATTCCCAAGACCCAGGTTCGAGTCCTGGCAAGGCCTTACTTTTTGTTTTCTTGGGACCTTGGTTGGTCTGTTGAATAATACTTTGCTATGAGGGAATACCCACCATCGCTGAGTTCAATTAGCACCATCGTGCGTGCTTTTGTCTACAGATCAGCATAGCTTCACCGATCTCTCTTCCTGATTACGGTGATCCTCGTTCACATACCAGGCTTTGCTCTTTCTTGGTAGACTTGAATATGTTTCTCGTTTCACTACGACCAAAGGTGCGATGACACTGAACTCCACGATTGCGGGTCAGAACATTCTTTGTATGATTTTTGGAATATTTTGCATCGAGAACTCAAGCTTCAAGTTCAACATGATTATGATTTCTGCCGCGCGTCGATGGCGAATGGAGAATTGACCCTTCACTTGCCCACATTTTGGATGCACCTCGTGCCAAGCTTGTAAGTCGTTACAAACGGCGGTACCCGATATCTTCGCTACCCTGTGGGCATGTCTTCCAGAATCTAGCTTCGCCACAGCTCGCGACACGCGAGGGCCCACGCCTGTGACCGTGCATGGCATCTATGTCTGTGATCTAGAGACGGACGGCCATTGCCAGAGATCTTACGAAAGTCGGTTGGCAAAAAACTCTGAGAGCAAACGTGTTTCGTCATCCGTGTGGCTTCGAACCACTCCGTGAATGTGATCCGATTGTTGCCTCCGAGTCGGGTGCGAGGCAAGTGACCACGATCAAGTAGAACCGGTGTAGAACGATATTGTACCAGTTCCAGTGGGGGTTAGGGCGAGCTGCATGTATTGTATTCCAGATGCAGGTCGATAACGTGAGGTCACAGCTAGTCAACAGAGCCCAGACATTGCGATGGCTTGAGCGTGTCAGATCGAAAGTAGGAAACTCGGTAGGGAATACATGTTTCGGGTCAGCCTGAGCGGACAGGCTGCACAAAAAGTGACAAAACACAGGAAAGCGGACAGCTGTGGAAGCACGTCAGGAGAGGAATATGGGAGATATCGACGACAAACTCTTTATCTACTACTTGTGTGGCGGCTCTCCATGGTGCTCTCCCATCGGCTCACTGCATGCAGTGCCAGTTAGATTTATTCGAGTCATTCGTGAATCATGATCATACCTGATTCTTATGGCGGCGTCATCGGCAAGCAATCAACGTTTGCAACGAGAAGTAAAGACAGACCTACAAGAGTGGCAAACCGTACGCATCGCGGCGCGTTACACGAAAAGAGGGCCAACCAGAGCTTGCTCGGACAGTGAGTTCAAAGTGTGGTGGTATCATGAGTACACCGACTCGACGATCACGAGTGGGAGCACCAATTGGAGCCTAAATCATGACTTAGCAGTCCTCCGCGGTGTGCCTTTGAGAACACATTTACGAGTTTGATATTTCATTGTGTGCACATACAATCATTCCAATACTACCTGCACAAATGCAATCGAAAAAAAAAAAAAAAGTTGAAAGGGGTATATTCATACGATGACCATAGATCAAATCCCGGGTGCGCAACGAACGCACCCGAATGCGAATGCACGTATGGATTCGCAGCTCGCCTCAAACATCAAAGCGGAACTCATCCATTTCATCAAACTCGTCTTCAAACACGATGAGGCCCTCGAGGTCTTTCTTCACGTCTTCCAGGCTGTTATTTCTGACATGCAAGGCCAGGTGGGTATTTGACTCAAATTCCTCCTTGGTGATCGTTCCCGACCTGGGGCGCGTGCTATTTAGTAGGTCCTTGTGGGTTGGGCGGGAAACAGAGTTCTTAGCGACGAGGGTAGTGGTCGTGCTGGGCTGAGTTGTTGCTTTGCCCTTGGTGGGTACAGTAGGCGCAGTGGTTCGTGCGGTAGGCCTTGCGGCGGCTCGTGAAACGGACGCCGCACAGGAGAGTCGAACGGACTCGCTACGTCCGGGTGGTGTCGACCGTGCAGCCGAAGGAACTCGCGTTGTCGCTCTCGAGGTCGGCGCACGCAGCGTGGACTGCGACGTGGGGGCACGTGTCACTGGCTGAGAAGAGGAGGTCCTTGTAGTTGCTGAAGAACGAGTACTAGATGCCGCTGGAGGTCGCCTGACCGAGGGTAGGGAGTTTCCTGCGGTAATCGTACGGGCCGCAGGGGTAGCTCGTTGTATTGCTGGACGTGCCGCAGGTTTGCTGGTTACCAAAGACTTTGATTTTATGATCGCCGAAGGTTGTTTCGGTTTGAACTCTGGCTTTGGTCCAGTCTGAGCAAAAGGACTGTCGTCTGCTGAGTGTCAGGGTACAAAAAGTTATTGAATGAATGGTAGACTTTGCCGGCGGTCACGCTCACCGATTTCTTGTTGCGGAAGGACGGGCGGCGCGAAGAAATGTTTCTCAGACGCGTCAACGGTGAAGGTGATGTCATTCCTTGATGGATCATCTTCCAAGGAATACGACCGTATAAGAGCCATCAAGGTTTTGCCGACCTCCTTATAGTTCGGCATCTCGAAAGGAGGCTCGTACGGGACGTCTATTATATTGTGAGCTCTCAGAATACATTCATTCACACGACCTACCCTTGACTCTCGGTGGCATGTACTCGATTTCGTCAAAGCATTCCTCCTCAATCGATTGATTTGCAGCAAGCGCATCGACTTCGATGTCGATATCGCTCACGTCCCAGTGTTTACCACCCATGACTGGAGTCTCAAAGGCTTTGTCTGCGCTGCGAGGCAAGCGATCATGCTTGCGCGCAGAACTCGGGCGAAACGACCCATCGACCAAGGAAGGTTGAGCTATCTTCACCCCAGGGGCAGGCAACTGAGCAGCAGTACGATTTGGAAAGGGCGTCTTGTCGCCGAGGGGACGAATGGCAGGCGTATCCTTTAGCTTAGAAGGACCGATCTGCTTGCCAGGGGCGTCTTTCAACACAAGGTGTGTTTCTATCGGGACAAGTTAAGCAAAGAATTCAGTGGTACGAATACGTACGTACTGAGTGTCTTCAGCTGTAGCGGTGTGTTCTGGACTTGTTTCCTCCCTTTGCATGTGGTTGTAGGGACATTACGTACGGCGTTTTCTTGGAGGATAGTGCGCGTCTTGTTGAGTACACGACCTGGTGTTTTGGTGGAAATGCCTCTGTCGGTATCGAGAGGCAGACCAGCAGGCCGTGCACTCAGCATCTTGTGATGAACGTTGCGACTAAGTTGTGCGAACTTGAACGTTTGAACACGGACCAGAACGTGATCACGTGGTTACGACCGCGTCTCAAATCGAGATTGGTTAAACCGAATGGGGACAAATTCAATGTCCGATCAAAATCAATACGTATCGCTGTAACACCGCTGGCAATACGATCATGTACACTATATTATTAGGCATCGACATCCAGTGACACTCAAAAGTCAACAATACCAACATCAATTTCAGAGTATGTATTACAACAAGGTACGGTAACTTTCAAAGGGAGAATCCATCAGACAGACGCTCGACTCGCTGGCTCCGACTCGCTGAGTTGCAAGCAGCCCAGTGACGCACAGAACCAAACGTCCTCGAGATCCCACCGAAGCGGAGACCATGTTCTCTGTCGAACGAGCGAGCGCGGATGTCATCGAATAGATTTGAAGGCTGTGGCATGTGTAAACATGCGAGACTCGAGTTAGTTTCTATAAAATAGATCCTAGCTGAGTATGTTCTAAGGATTCAAAATGCCGACGCTCGGATTATATGCTCTTTTTGCTTGGTCCGTGCGCAGCACCGGTCCGCAGCTCCGTTACACATCTGCATGTCATCGTCATTCAAACTTTCACCTTCGGCTTAGAATGCGAACAATCCTTGGTATCAACCAGATACTGAAAGTCGTTTCATGAGTATGACAACCGAACTTCGTGCATAGCTGAAAGTTGAAGCTACGGTCAGTTGTCCGTAGAAGCGCGGAACTTATGTCTGACTTGCTCATTTGGCGCCGTTGCCAGTGATCCCGCTGAGGTTGCTGTTGGATGTCGCGGTATTCACGAATGCATTTGTACTGCATCATAACAAAACGCTTGGTACAGCCGGCTTGGTGAGTAGTCACAAATCGTTGACATTATGGTGTCATTTGATCAACTGTATGCAGACTTTGCGAGGGTCCGCCCGGCGTAGACTAGGATCTTAAGCTGTAATCGTCATTCTGCTGTCGACAGAAAGGGGCACCCCATTCAGGTAAGTTCTACTTATTAGGCGTGGATGTTTTTCTCAACTGAGAACTTGAAGGGCCTGAAGCATTGAATATTATTTTCGCTTGGAACCCGGTCATAGTCCGCCTTTGCTGCACTTATTTCTATTGTTTACATGAACGGGCCCTTCCGCTGGTTCGATGGAAGATCATCATAGTCCGTGAAGCGATCAACTGATTTCGCAATCTCTGCCTACCACGATGACCTCTTGGGGCTTTATTACAAGAACTTTAAGCTCCGAAGAGCACTGGCTGCCTCGGGGGCCTATTTAAATGTGTGCGCCGTGCGGAACACATGGAAGTTTCTCAGGTATGCGTATGAATCCTTTCTATCGTATCGAAACCAAGGGTTAAAGTTCCCAAGGTCCTTTCCCCAGACCTGCCAGTTCCCAATGACCCATGAGATATTGCATGAGTTCCTTCCGCTTCGAGACCACTCGACTATAATATCCCGGTGTGACCTGGCAACATGACTAATTCTGCAGTCACGGCATGGGGCATCATAGTATGTCCGGCATGCTGTCGAATGACTGACCCGAAGGACGACCCGGTTATCAATGAAGCCAATTATATAAGGAGGAGACCTGCGAATGGGTGGAGATTGCCCTCATTCTTGGCTCAGCGATGGCTTTTGCGATCCTTGCCCTGACAGTATTGTCTGTCCTGCAAAAGGCGGCTTCCCTTGCATCGAGCAATGAACCTGTCGCCGCCGCTTGGTATGCAGGTTATCATGCGACGGAAGGGTTCCCACTCTCGGCCGTCAGCTGGGACAGGTACAACACTTTGATCTACTCCTTCGCGTGAGTCCGTTTGGTCTTATCAGTCCCGACGCCAAAAAATCTGATTATTGGGGTACAGTGTCACAACTCCGAGTGTCCACAGTCTTTCCTTGAATGGGTCAGATCCGTCACTTCTGCCTGAATTTGTTACCGAGGCTCATGTGAACGTAAGTACATATCGCCTGGGCCGGGACTCGGAAGGATCGCTAACTGTGGGCCAAATTTCAACTTGAAGGGCGTCGCGGCACATGTTGCTATTGGAGGATGGGGTGGTGGCCTCTGGTTCTCTTCTAACGTTGCAACCCCGGAAAACCGTACTGCTTTCGTGCAGACCGTTGCAGATTTTGCAGTATACTACGACTTGGATGGCATCAACTTTGAGTATGTCATGACTATCTCCAACTTAGCGAGCACTAAACACGCACCCATCAGCTGGGAGTATCCAAACGAACAAGGCATAGGATGTAACACGATCAGCTCTAATGACACACAGAATTTCCTTTACTTCCTTCAAGAGCTTCGCGCGGACCCTGTCGGGGCAAGACTAACACTGTCTGCAGCGACTTCGATTGTCCCGTTCCGCGATACCTCCGGTAACCCTTCCATGAACGTGTCCGGTTTTGCCGAGGTCCTTGATTATATTGCCATTATGAACTATGATGTCTGGGGCTCGTGGTCACCGGCTGTGGGACCTAACTCTCCGTTGAACGACACATGTGCTCCCCCTGATTACCAGGATGGCTCAGCCGTTTCCGCTGTCAAAGCCTGGACTGCTGCCGGAATACCAGTCAACCAGATCGTACTTGGTGTTGCTTCTTATGGTCACTCATTCAGTGTTCCGCCTTCCGATGCTTTCGTGAATGGCTCCAGTACGGAACTTATTCCGTATCCGATGTTCAATGCTTCAAATCAACCACTTGGTGATGCATGGGATGACACTGGAAGCATTGATGCTTGCGGCGTGTACGAAGGTCCTGGAGGTACTTTTGACTTTTGGGGCCTGGTAGCTGGTGGTTTCTTGAACACGGAAGGAAGCCCAGCACCGGGTATCTACTACCGTTATGACACATGCAGTCAAACCGTTGAGTATTTTTGTCGCATGCCACTCCGTCCTCGGCCTGACAACCTGTTTGCAGCCATACGTTTACAACGAGACGTCCGAGGTCATGGTTTCCTTCGATAATGCCCAATCGTTCGCTGTCAAGGGCAGCTACATCAAGGAGACCGGTCTCAGAGGGTTTGCAATGTGGGAAGCTGGCGGCGACTATCACGACATTCTTCTCGATTCTATTAGATACACGGCCGGATTTGACTAGTGATGAAGTATACATCGTAGCTGAATGGAGAGTTTGTACTCTCCTTCGACTCTAGGTTACCCTGACTTCTTCGCCATCTGTTCACCTGGCTCTAGATTTCTGTCGAGTTCGAGGCTCCACCCGTTGAAATTCCATTCGACTAAGATCAAGCGATTCTCACATGGTATCAGAATGCGATATGCTCCAAAAGTGCTGGACAGTTCGTCTCAGCCCTCCTAGCAGGTTCTGCAGATCTTGTTTCCGAGATTACCAAGATTCTCCGCGGGTAGGAAACATGAGACTCGGACTCGAGTCCGCTAAGTAATTGAGCGTACGAAGTGCGACTTCCCATCTCATATCCCAGCTTTGCTCAGCTACTTGAAACATTCGTTAGAATGACAACACAAGGTCGAATCTACAAATGTTCGAGTAATTGTCATAACCCGATAGCTGCGAAACCATACGCAGCGCCGTGTCGTGTCCTCCATACCGCACTGTCAGCAAAGTGTATGTAATAATGGGCTTGCTCTTGTGCACTTGGTATAGACTCAAAACTTTCATCATTGGTCTTTTCACTAGTCCATTCATCAGGTGCTGCACGGTCGTTTTACACACCTATTCAACCCATATGCTCGTGTCCGTGTGACGTGGCCAACATCATGGCCAATATACGTTCCTGACGCCTTGGCACTTGTCCAACGTGCTAGGTGAGCTGAAAGACGACTGATCCTTCGATATGACCCAAACAGTTCAATACCTATAAGTATGGGAAGAAGGTAGAAATTGCTCACAGAAACTGGGGTTTGAAATCCAGGCGACCAGCGATGTTTTCCTCGATCTTTACACTGACGGTGTTGTCCATCTTGCTACAGGCGACCTCCCTTGCGCTGGTCGCTGGCCGGAATGAACCCGCTCGAGTTGCGGCTGCCTGGTACACAGGCTGGCATGCTTCGAAGGGATTCCCGCTCTCGGCCATTCATTGGGACAAGTACAACACTTTGATCTACTCGTTTGCGTGAGCATTCTCAGTCCTATCACCGAGGATACAGCTGATGTCCGCAATTAGCATCACGACTTCTAGTGTCCACCATCTTTCCTTGAATGGGTCGGCGCCGTCACTTCTTCCCAAATTTGTTAAGAAAGCGCATGCAAATGTGAGTTTGGAATATTGAGTGTTGGAATGATGGTTTACTAGCAGGACTAACCTGAAGGGTGTCGCTGCACATATTGCGATCGGAGGTTGGGACGGCGGTGTCTACTTTTCATCCAACTTGGCTACCCCGAAAAACCGAACTACTTTCGTGCACACTGTTGCACATTTCGCAGAAAAACACAATCTGGATGGCATCAACTTTGAGTATGTCCTTCATCAGTTACTGTGATCTCAGTGAATGGACACTTAGCGCACCTCTATCAGTTGGGAATACCCGAACCACCAAAGCATAGGTTGCAACACAATCAGTGCCAACGATACAGAAAATTTCCTTTCCTTCCTCCGAGAGCTTCGTGCAAATCCAGTTGGGGCTAAATTGACACTCTCAGCAGCAACCTCGGTTGTCCCGTTTAGCGACGCCACTGGTAACGCTTCTACAAGTGTGTCCGGTTTTGCCGATGTCCTGGACTACATTGCCATTATGAACTACGATGTCTGGGGCTCATGGTCCACGAGCGTCGGACCCAACGCACCTTTGAACGATACGTGTGCCGCGTCTGCTGACCAGAAAGGCTCTGCAGTTTCTGCAGTCAAAGCCTGGACCACTGCTGGTATGCCAGCCGACAAGATCGTTCTCGGCGTTGCGTCATACGGCCATTCTTTCAGCGTTGCGCCTTCCGATGCCTTTTCCAACGGTTCCCAGACAGAACTCGTTCCGTACCCGAAGTTTAATGCGTCAAAACAGCCGCTTGGGGATGCATGGGGCAGCGTTAGCGCTATTGATGTTTGCGGTGTCAACGAAGGACCGGGAGGTAGCTACGAGCTTTGGGGGCTGATTGCAAGCGGATTCCTAGACAAGAAAGGAAACCCGGCGACGGGTATCCACTACCGTTTTGATACGTGCAGCCAAACCGTTGAGTGTCCCTCGGTCGTACCTTACCGTGCTGCCGAATCTGATGATCTCACTTGCAGCCATACGTTTACAACCAGACTTCCGAGATCATGGTATCGTTCGATAACGCCCAGTCGTTCGCTGCCAAGGGTAGCTACATCAAAGAGGCCGGTTTGAGAGGTTTTGCAATGTGGGAAGCTGGTGGTGACTACGACAACATTCTCCTTGATTCTATTAGGTACACGGCTGGATTTGATCGTTGATCGCGTACGCGTCTTGCGCTAGTAACACGTCGATCGGTTTGCGCCCAACTAGCCATGGCGTACGGAAGTACTTCAGACCTAGTAGCAATAGGATGTTGAGGTTGCAGCCTGTTGTGTGAAACTTTATGGAACAAAAATCACATACGCACTCAGGGAATAAGCCTTGCGGTGTAAAGAGTAACCGCAAGTTTTTCAGCAGCCTCGCTGGCATCACCGCTGTTGCAGTGAGACGCGTATTGATGCATCTCAAAGAAGAAGATTGGTTGCCAAGCGAGGGTCCGACTCGACTCCTTCTACTAATACTCTCCGTTGCTGCTTGACATTATCAATACTCTATTTTGTGCTGAAGCTCGTACATACATACATGGTGGTGGTTGCTCAGCGTCAACGTTTCAGCCGTGACATACCAGGGTGTGCTATTGCGTAGCAGGCGAGCTTTGATAATCTTTTTCCCACTCCCACTAGCACGATCCTGCTGTTAACAGGCACCGAAACTCGCTATATGGGTGCTCAAACCTTCATGCCCCGTTTCGCCGAAATGATGTCCAGCGAATTCGCGACTTGGTAGTCCCATCTACTCGAAGTTGCTCAGGTTGCATATGATCCTTCCTACCAAACTGTGATGAAACAAATGTAGTGTAAAAGATATGAGATGTTGGAGATCGCAATCTCGATTAGTAGTAGGTACAGCCACAGCTTACATAATCGTAGCTACTTCGTACGCTGTACCGTAGAGAAGAACTAAGAAGTGCTAGTGAACGGTGTCGTACTACAACCCATACGGGTTTCTTACACTTCCTACAAACCATTCGAAATCTAATGTTACGGGTTTCCAGATGAGGTGCTGCTCGATATCATTTTCAAACACAGGTCGAGTATAAGTAGAGGATCCTCTGGGAGTACACACAAAACACAGAAACTCGGCCTAGCTTTCGAAAAACCGTGCGGTCTACGATGACCCTCAGTACATTCGTTTCTTCGATATACATTTCCTTCACGCTATTGCTATTGTTATCCTCCAGGGGGTGGCTTCCCTTCCCATTCTACGGACTTCCCAGTCCTCCGACTCACCCCCTTACCCCAAAAGGACCAATCGCAACCGCTTGGTACGCTGGCTAGCATGCTACAAACGGTTTCCTCTCGTATGGCCCCTGGGATAAGTCTAATACTCTGACTTACTCCTTTGCGTAAGTCTATTCTCTGGGTGGGCTCTAACATCAAGAGGACAGCTGCGTCTTGGCTGGACCGCGCCACAACCCCGAGTATCGGCAGTCTTCGAATGAATCGGAATACCCGTCCTCTCCGAGTTTGTCAGTCAAGCGCATGGACACGCGAATTCGTAAAGCGATTTAGAGTACAAGTGGTTATTTCCTGGGTTTATCTCGAAGGGCGTCTACTTCAATGGAGGGTTGGTCGGGAGGTCGTTATTTCTCATCCAGCTTAGCAACCCCGGAAAACTGCACGAATTTCGTGCAGACCGTTGCAAAGTTTGCGGAAGAACACGATCTGGACGGCATCAGATTTGAGTACGTTACTATCGCTTGGTTTCAGCGATCGAGCACTTATTATACGCCTGTCGCCAAGGCATAGGCTGCAACACTATCAATGCCACTGGCAATGACGCAGAGCATTTACTATACTTTCTCCAAGAACTCCTGTCGGGTCTGGACTGACTCTGCAGCAACTCCAGTCCCCCCGTTCCGCGACACCATCTGTGAACAGATATACTTGGGTTTGCCGACGCCCTCGATAATATTGCTATCATGAACCACGATGTATGGGAACTATGGTCCCGTCCGTTGGATCTACCGCACCTTTGAACGATACGTGTGCTGCGCCCAGTGACCAGCAAGGCTCAGCCATTCATGGTGTTACTTGAAGTCTGCCATCCCTGGAATGCCTATTGAGAAGATTATACTTGATGTTGCGTCGCATGGCCACTCGATGCGTTCGTCAGTGGCTCCGACGCAGAACTACGGCACATCCAAAGTTCAGTGCTTCGAATCAGCTGGCGGCATTAATTTCTGTGGCGATACTATACGAAGGTGGGTGATTCTTGGACGCAGAAAAAAATCTAGTACGGTATATCTACTATGGTTATGACCTGTGCAGTCAAACCATTGAGTACCCTCGATTTGACAGTCTTACTAGTAGTCACACCCATACGTTTACAACGAGACGTCCAAGGTCATAGTTTCTTTCGATAACGCCCAATCGTTCACCGTCAAAAGGCAGTCACATTCGGGATATTGGTCTCGAAGGGTTAAAAATGTGGCTCAGGCAAGCTGGCGGCGATTATCACGACATTCTTCTCGATTCCATTAGAATCTAGATACATGGCTAGATTCATTCCCTCTAACTTGATAATTCAACCCGGTTCCGATCCGATATCATTGATAGCATCCGACTGGAATCCTTGGAATTCCTTTTCATCTCGCCCTCACTTGCGCCTGCCAGTATATCATCGAGTACTCCGAGTCTGTAATACCCAATGAGCAAAATTAATGAGAAGCAACTTGAAGAAACGTCTATTATCAATCAAACCATCGACGCCGAAACTGCGGGGTCCTGGCCGCGCTTTCCCAGTTCTGATGACCCCTCTGTTGGCGTTGACCAACGGACATATGACAATCTCCTTCGCTATACCAAGTACGCATCTGGTGCTTATCAAGTCATATGTCCTCGCCCGATGGGGAACATCCTCGTGGTTCAGGTTCGTGTTCCATCGAGCGCAAGTATGGCGAATCCGGTCATCAACTTGACCTCACTTATTATCAGTTCCAGGACATCATCACTTCAACAAGGGGGTTTATCGCCAGAGATGATCATCGAAGAGAGCTCGTGGTGGCATTCAGAGGAACAACGGACACCGCCAGCATTCTCCTTGGTACGTCACTTTGCCGGTCTCGAATCACGCTTCCATCACTCATTGGCAGTCAAATGGTCATTCCTCGGTGGATCGGAATAAAGATGCTTCCATCATCCTCGCACCTTTACAGGGCCCTGGCCTCCCTCCTTCGGATCCATCTACGGAAATCTCCCGATCCAGTGAACCACACGTTCATGCCGGCTTTCTCCTTGCATATTATAGTGTCGCAAACACCGTGCTAGACTATTTAGAACGCGAATTACAAGCCCACCCCTCATACAATATCGTCGTTTGCGGTAAAGTCATTTCCCATACTCTCTTTCACACTCTCGTGATAGTTGGAATCCTTAGGTCATTCGCTAGGGGTAAACCGACTTGTGGCTTGTCATCCAGTTTTTTCATTTGAGCCTTCTTTTTACGACAGGGTTCGATTGCAAGCATAGCTTCAATCGCCTGTCGCCATAATTTTCCCGGGAGAGATGTTAGTTTGTATACTTTCGGTGAGACGGCTTTGCAGTATCTGCTCTTGGAGGACGACTCAAGTGGACAATCAGGCCAACCTCGCACGGGAGATCCTCCTTTCGCAGAACTTGTAGAACATATCATCGGTGTCCAGAACATTTATCGATGTAAGTCCTGCCGCCAAGAAGACAGCATGTTTCACGATGATGGAGATGGTTAGGCGTACATTTGGTAGGCAAGTTCCGTGCTTAGCTCCAAACATCCCAGTTTGGATTCATTCTGACACACATCAACTAGATGGTGTTCCGACGATGATCCTGACACAACTGGGATATCGCCACTTGTATGTTATCGTTACTTCTTTTGACCACCATCTATACCTGATATCGTGAACTACTGGCAGTGGTCCCGAATACTGGCAGTTTGCTCAACTGGGTGAGAAAATGACGTTTCCTAACTCCGTGCTACTTGTAGAGCCCATGTGCCGAGTGTCGCGACATTTTCCATTACTATTATCTGAAACCGAGCACTTAATGTCAGGTGCGCCAAAGAACGTGAAGCGCTTTGAGGAAGGCGAAGATCCAAACGGTAGTGGCAGTATTCGTAAGTGGATGTTATCCAGCCATTTAGCACTCTTTCATAAAGAAGTCCATATAGCGTCCACGGGCGTGAACCCCGCGCACTGGATCTACTTTCAGCAGCGTAAGTTTTTTTTTTTCATCTGTCAACGAGAATTTTACTATCACATTTTATGGTATCGACCGTGCTAATGAAAGCTTCTGGGTCTAACAGCGATCGCCTCCGATCCAACGGTATGCATCTGACAAAGCTGACGGAGAAGGCTGATAGAAATGAGGCATAATGCGGACGGATGCATGGTATATCAGAGTGACCATGTACCGGGTGCCCCCTTTGGTATTCAAGTTTGTCAGCCAAGGAAAGTCGATCCGGCAGAGTGTCGTATATTTAGCTTTATCAAATACTTGTTGTTTGATGATTCCTCTGACCATATTCGGGCGTCACGACTGTGACACAGGCCTGCTACTTTTCGTTTAATGCACCGGGCGAATCGGACTTGATCATCGATCACATCATGCGGTGTAACAGGGGCAAGCTGGAGGTTCGCAAACACAACGGATCCTACGCTCGACCATAAGCCATGCACAACACACCACTGTCCAATCCACGTCCACCCAAACATCCATACAGCCCCTCCAGAGAGACCCATGTTTGTCATAGGTCAGGCACAGCGCCACACAGGGAGACATGGGATACAACTCATATCCAACATTAGTTCGCCGTCAATCAATGTTTCGAACTCTGATTCTGAGCGAGGCAAGAGGTGTGGGATGAACCTTAAAACTCCTCGGAGACGCGAAGTCAGGCGACTCTAGGCTGAAAAGGCATGTCGGAGATATGCTATCACTTTAGGGCACGGCTTCAGATACATCACATCAATAAATGGCCAAAAGAGACAGGAGAGTAGGATTCGTGTAGTGGATTTCATCCAAGTCAAGGAGACGGCCTTTGAGAGCGCGAGGGTCTAATGTTGGAATGTGATTGATATCGATAGTATTGATGTTCAGTACCCATTCGTTAGTGAAGCACCTGTTGTTTTAGGTTTTCAGAATTGCGTCATCGTTTCAGATCACATAGATAGTTGAAAGAATTGTCTCTAGACAAAACGCACCTGTCAGAAGGATTGGATATATCCGGGACAATAAAAAGGACATCAACAAAGTTAACTTCAAGGCGCGACGCCGGCAAAGTATATTTCTGCCGATATTTTAAAAACGTTTGGCATAATTTGAACTCGTCGGGCCGGATTTGACGCGACCAGTTGTCCTAGTAAAGCCATCAGAACTTGAAGTCATTTGCCCAACACCAATTGATCTGCTGAAAGGAAACGTCATGGCATCTAAACTCAAGAGTTTATTGGCTGGGCACTCAGAGAAGGTGACTTGACGAACACCCGTGAAACAGGGGTATATCACTGTGATGAAGCACAACCATATCACCAATGGGCCGTACTAGGAGCATCAGTCAATCGATACGTGGCAGTTACCCTCTTTGACTGTTCCACGAAGCACGGAACAACTTCAGTGACATTGAAGCAGTTTCGCGTTAAGCTCGGATATGATTTTAAACACGGTCTTGCCCGCATAGGGGCCACATTGGTAGACTCAGACGATACGAAGACGTCGCCAAACACGTAGCAATATGTCAGCATCGCCGTCAGGCTTCTGTCGGATGACATGTAAGACGGAACAACAGACTAGGATTAATCCAACACTCACCTCCTTCGCCAGCTTAGTAGCCTCTCCAAAACCCGAAGCCCTTGACGACGATAGGCAAAGAACGAAGGGAGCTTATCGCACTTACTACACCGCCAGGGCTTAGCCACATGTGATTTCCATTTATTTGTCTCATGAGCATTCCGCAGTAATTGTACCGGGTCTTCCATGATGGGTAATCTATTCGGAGAACTTCTTGGAGTGCGACTATCGGGATGGTCGAACTTGTCAGGGAACAAAACTCATTAGCGATTCAGTCTTGGTGAGTACGAGCAAGCCGCTGTCTCACTGAGGCTCTCTTCAACAGCCTGCATAACGAACCCTGCCAATGATCTCGAAATAGAGCTTGAAGGAGTTCTGGCAGCGGCTGTTGATCCTAAGAGAGTCGACCAGATTAGTGTACCACTGGATTGTTGCAGTAGCACTGACAGCCAACATTCACTTCTGTGGTAGATGGATGTACAGTATCATGTAGAGGTCTGCCAGCCTGCAGGGCAACCGAACGGCGAGCCGAGTAGTTACTTGAAATGGGTCATTTGACATGAATCGTCGCTTTCAAAGTCCCTTGACATTCGTGGTCCTCACTGCTCAGGTCCACTTGGCTCAGTCCACGTCTCATCCCGCTTTCTCTCTTAGTCGCTGTACAATATCCCTCACTTAATCCCATTAAAGCTACTCCAAGCCTCTAACGGTATCTACAATGTCGGGATCCGACCACCAAACGTTGCACAGAGTCATCAGGCGGTTAGCACAGTGGGCGGTATGGTCCTTTTTTACGGAGGTGCGCGTCCTGGGAGAGGAGAACGTTCCTGCGGAGGGACCGATCATCGTGTAAGTTCCTCGCCTCGATCGGTAGACTCCACCGAGGCCCTTTCAGTTGAACATTTACACTGAAAGTACCGCTTTTCCCGCTCCCACTTTGTGTTGCGTGTACCCAATGTTAATGCGTCTCCTTTTTTTCTACAGTGCTGCAACTCACCACAATATGATTCTTGACCCTTCCGTTCTTTGTCAGTCTTTTTACGTGCTACTGTTGATCACACGACGAACCAGTAAATCCCCACAGCGACTTCATTTCCTCACCGGCGAATCTTGAACTATTGGTCGAAAGGTGCGGAGGTGACCTCAGCATGTTCCTACGATCCAATGACACCTCACCTTCAAATCTGGCAGCATCACTGTTTCAGAACAAGTATCTCGCTTGGCTTCTCTACTCTTCTGGAAACATCCCTGTCGACCGTAAGTCCAAGGACCGTCAGGTGCTTTTCCGCGGAACATTCGAGGCACTCGCTCGGGGTGGTGCTGTCGCCCTTTTCCCCGAGGGAACTTCCTACACCGAACCTCGAATCATGCAGGTCAAAGACGGTGCAGCTTGGGCGGCGCTAGAATACACAAAATGGTCCGTGGACAACGGAATCACTGCGCTCGAAGTTAAGATCATACCTACGGCAATTGTCTATACAAATAAGTCCAAGTATCGTAGCGATGTAAGTGTGGAGCCCTACAATGTCGGTCAGCAAGCTGTATGGCTAGTCGCTAATGGTTTCCAATCATCACAGGTGATCATGAGGTGGGAAGATAACGTGACCTAAATCGCACTCGGCTAACAACGAGCTTGCAGGTTTGGTTCACCAATCTCTATGATGCAACACAAGGATCAATTTGTTTCTGATGCCGAAGGTGCGGCTCGCGCCGCTGTCAAGCGCCTTACACGTACGATCGAACGGCAACTAGTAGAAATGACTATCAATGCCCCAGACTGGTAAGTCGCGTATTATGCTGTTTGCGTGGATCCCGGAAGTTTACGGCGTCGTACGTTGTACGTAGGGACACACTGTATGTCGCCCGAATGGCTCGAGATCTACTTTGGGAAGACGAACGCTCAATCGATTTGAATGAGTTCGTGACTATATCTCAGACGTGAGTTACACCCGATCTCCGCCTCTCGATCCATGTAATCTACTCACGTTCATACTTAGTCTTGTTGACCTTTTCTCGACGAAGGATGCGACCCCGAACTTCTGTTCCGTGCGCCGCCACCTTCTAGAATACTATTCGCTCCTTCAGTCAACCAACCTTACGAACTCTGTCTTGTCCTCCCTACCCCTCCCGGAGACCTTGTCTCCGATTCACCCGACGCCGCTCCCATCGCGCCTTCTGACGCTCTCCATTCTTGTCCGTGACACCTTGGCAGCCCTTGTCCGCCTCCCATTCTTTTTGTTACCACTCATCCTCCATTTACCGGTATACGTTATGGGCCGACTGGCAGCAAACCTTTCCGGGCATGAAGAGGAGAGTCAGGCACAGAACAAGGTCGTCATTGGTCTCTTATTACTAATGTTGATCTATCCCACAGCATTCTGGGCACTGTGGGCTATCTTGAGCTTCACAAGCTATGGCGCGCTCGTGGCGGGACTGACCGTATGGGCATTTGCCTACTATCACACGAGACTGGTAAATGGTGGGTTGATCATCTGACTCGTTAACGTGGTGTATGACGTTGATCGCGTTCCCAATACTCGTGGTGACAGACAACTATCTTCAGTGGGTCTCTTTCCATACATCTCTCATGTTCTTCCAGGGTTGCCTCAGCCACTGACGCACATGGACCCTGTCTATCAGCTTCAAACGCGTCATTGCAGCGTGGCGTGTTCTTGTAGGCGTGTGGGCCCCCAAACGTTGGGACCTCTCGCTCGTTGCACTTTCCCACTATACCACACCTCAAATTCCACCCGAGAACCCCTGGGTAGAACGGCGTCAACGGTCCTCCACCCCAGACCTCCCTGCCCAGGCAACCGAACCGCCTGTGGTGCTCAAACGCCAGACACCCCCTTCCCGCCGGATCATGCGCCATGTACTGCGTGCGCGGGGGGAGGCGGCATGTGCTCTTGCAGGCTTCTTTGCCGCGCTAGAAGACGCAGGCGACGACAAGCGCGTGGTGGCGTCTGCTCATCTCGCAAGGCAATTTGGGTGGATCGATGAGGTCAAGGTGCTCACGAACGAGACTCTGGAAGGTCAAAAACAGGGTTCTATCGATGATTCTGTAGAAGAGGAGAAACAGGGATACAGGCGTGCGCGTGAGGTCATTGCGTTCCTGAGACAAAGGGGCGCCAAGATCGCGATGTTGAGAAGGGAGATTGAGGGGGGTTGGGCTGGTGCGTTGGGGAGTGAAGAAGATGTCATTGAGACGCCTGGTGCGAGCGAAATGGGAGAGGAGGATGACATCGTTTGGGTCCCAAGCGAGACGCATCCCAAGAAGGACTAACAGCAAGAGAAGGCTAGACCCTTGTGTCTGAGAATGTGGCACGTCACCGCCTTGCTGGGTGCAGGCGCTGTCCAAGGTTCAGGGTAACGTACTAATTGATATAGGGTTAGAAACTGGTTTGAATCCGAGTCGTTTTGAACTATAATTGTGTGTTGTGGTTGCACGTACTTACAAGTCCTAAGTCCTTGGATGTGCGATCGATGTACGATTAACTTTTTTTGGAGGATGGTCGCTGCACTGGCACATGTGACACATGCTCATAAAGACCGACCCTTACACGCTGACCCTTCATTCCTCCACTTCTTTTTTTTTTAAGTTGACTGTCTCCTGTACTCTTGCCGGCAGGGGTGACGCAAGAGCAATGAAGCCTGGCAGGCCGAAGGGGCCACCACTAGCCTATCACGGACTTCAGTAAGATAACTGTAGTTTACCAGACTGTCGGTAGAGTTATTATCCGATCGAACAACTTCCGAACGACCGACCCTGGCTCGCACTTTTTTTCATATTTCATGCAACTCAACATGGCAATTTGGATGGCCAAACTTGGCGTAGATGCCATCAGCCATTTTAATACGGTTACGACGATGACGAGAACCCCGCCCTCCACAGTGGGCCAATGATTGCTACCGGCGAGTCTGGCGATGCCAGGGACTACATGGAAGAATGGGGTGACCCGGGTTGTTCGGTAAGAAAATAAAAGGAAAATACAGATGCCTTTAAAGAGCGCTCGAGGTCCGCGTGAGGGTATACGAGGCGAGGATCGTAAAAAATCAGGTGTCGACAATTTGAATATATCGATGTAATTAAAAAAGATAATCACCCTCGATATGCATTGATAGTACCTGATGACATTTGTGTATCACGATGGGGAACGGAGTGTGTGCGGTAGGCCCTTTGGTCGGGCCGACGATGCGCTGGAATGATGCGGCAGCCTGCAGGTCATCGTTTTCGGGACCAGGCTCTTTGACCCAAGCTCCACGCGGTCAGAGACTCGGACAGCGTAAAGCTCCGCGAAGAACACGCATAGATAACGGCTAACATGAGGCAACGATGTGCACATCAATCAGATGCTGAATGCGTGTATGGCATCGCATTTTGCAACACAAAGAACGGGAAATGGGGATTGGAGGCAAAAAAAAAAAAGAGGAAACTCATACATGTGAGCTAGAAAACAGAGGCGGCCAAAAACGTTAAATGCTCAATGTCGACGAACCGAGAGTAACAGTGGCTCACGGTCATACTACGCAGAAAAGATTAGCAGTCACTGTAACACGTCCACCGCGCTGCATCCAAACCTTCGGTTCTGAATATCAAATTCGGGATATGGAGGCGTGAGCAAGGATCAAGTTCTGGAAATGGTATGGTGATGACGATGCCATGATGTTAGCTGTGGTGCGAATATGAACAGGAGGACAGGGGTCGCCTGTTCACAATGATATGATCATGAACGTCGAAGATACGACAATGTAACGGGGAGAAGCGAGGGAGGCTGAGCTCCTGTTTCCATGTCATTTCGGGGTAAATTGGTTTGGCTGCGGATTCCCACCGTGCAAAGGACCAAAGCAGAGGCTACTACAGATGGAAAAAGAGTGAAAGCTGTTGCGATGGTTGCCGAGCGCTCTTTGTGATTTGTGATATCATGAACTTACTAGAGGCAAGGTATGCTTATTGAGATTGATGGGAAGGAGCCATAAGAATGGACGCGAGCAAAACGATGGAAAGAGATCAAACACCCAAGCAGTTGGTTGCCATGCGGGTGCGTGTTTGGCCACTTCATTTTGGCCACGTATGGCCAAACGTCGGGCGATATGAAAATGTTGGTAGAGACACGCAAACAGACACAGCTTGCCGCATCAGATAACCATCTTTTCGAACCTTGATGAAAAGCTACCGCTGTTGTTCAGCCGAATAAAGCACGAACTAGCATTTAGTGATTTCCAAGTGGAGGTAGTCCTCCTGAAGTGGTATTGGGTGAATTGGCTTGAGAGGCTGCGGAGTTGGCTCAATTGTTCATACAATGATTCATATAATGTTTGTGATGGTGACAATGGAGATGAGCTTGGGACGAGATGCTGCTGTTGCGGAATGTGCAAATGATAAACACGCACTATCAGGGTATGGTATCAATTTCCGGAGCATTAGGCATAGTGTCCTGAACAAGATATGGCGATGTGGCTAGTGGGACTTGGATTTAGCCTGAAAGATTGGTCATGCGGTTCGAACTGCTAGTTGTGCCAGAACCCCAGGAAACAATGTGAAAGTATTTTCGTGTTGATCCACCAGCACGAGGGATCGAGTACAAGGTTGGCATGCCTATGGAACCAAGCTCACCACAGATAGAGCATTCTGAAAGAGGTTAGATGCAACTTCGATGCACGCTGGCTCAAGGCCGTCTGAAACCAAGAATGGCAACCGTAGTAGTTCCACGTGCCACGTTGTCGTGGCAGTGTTTTCTACGCACGTTCCGCTTCACTCCTACTAGTCATTCGTAGTATCGGCCTATTCGTTGTCCCCAACGCGTTTCTACCATGCACAACACCTATGCTCGCTTCAATGCACTGTCCAGCCTTTGGTCTACTTGCATAATGGCCCTACTAGCAACTGTAGCGCTCTCATCATTTGTTTTCACGGCCAACCCTACAGGCACAGTTGACGTGGCATCGCTCAAAGTGTCAGTAGGCGAAATAGGATTGTAGTCTCTTGAAGACGTCATTCCGAGTCCTCCTGAGAAGCAGCATCTCTTATACTCCCTTGTTACGCAGGTACAATGCAAAAGCGAGACGCTATCCTTTCAGACAGGAGGAAATCGGATTCGTAAAGTTCAACATAACAGCTGGTGAGCGATTCTACTTCCATTATTTCAACCACATCGCGTGTTTACGGGTCGTTCTTTCATTTCAACCGGCTTCACGAACCAACCCGCTCCACACTTATTACCGCACGCAACTCCATATCTGGATTATGTGAAAACAGACCTTCGGCCTCTTTTCCACTGGAACACAAAGCAGTTGTTTGTTTACCTTGAGGCCGAGTACACGAATGCGCAGGGTGTGAGTAATTTTCAATGCCGCAATCGAATGCGTTTGTCCCAGCTTGGCCCAGAGCCTGCGGTGTTGTATCTAGATCCTCATCAGATCCCTTCTAGGTGAATAACTCTGTGGTCCTCTGGGATCGCATTGTACGCCGAAAAGAAGATGCGAACATTGACCTAACATCCAGGAACAAGTACAAATTCCGCGAGTTGTCTCAGTCATTCAAGTAAGTCTTCACGTGGCATTGCCTTGCTGCATAGATTCAGAAATTGGGGGAAGGCCACCGCGTGTTTCTTCGTGATCGATAGTGTCTTATCAGAAAAAATGTGATGACGAGTGGCTGATTGATAACATTGATCTCTAGGAACGTGTCTCCTACCGAATTCGTCCTTAGATACAACCTCATGCCCTACGTTGGGCTGCTCACGTATGGCGAGGCAGCACGAACAACGGGGTTTGAGATGCCAGAGGCACTTGATGCGGTCTCATAGGAAGTGGATCAGGAGAATACTGGTATGGCGTCACAGATCCGAGCTAGCCCGCGGAGAGTGTAGAAATGATTACGTAACAAGCCACTTTTGCGTTGCCAGTGGCGCCTAGTCGTGCAGGCTTCCGCTTGATGAGGAATTCTGTCCTGACTTCTGGAGAAAGACGATTGTTGATGAGCCACGGGCCGTTCTAATCAAAAAAGCTTGTCACTCAAAGTGGGCTCACGTGCGGTGATGATGCTAACACGCGTCCCAGGGACAGAGACTCGAGTGAATCCAGTGTGTGATTTTTCGTCCGGAAATACGGAATAGAACGTGGTGCTGTTTGACATAACGCCTGCATCAAGGGGTCGTTGTTTGTATGTAGCTCTCAGAGTGTGCTCCGCGTTCCCAGCGCACCGAAGCTTGTGCACTCCGACGGGTTGCGGAGCCAGATTGATTCGGATAATGTAGCAGGAGGTCCTCGTGGCCAACTTGAAGTTCCAGCCAATCGCACGTGACAGCTCAAGGTCGAACATGGTTGGCAAGCTGAACGATCTCAGCTCGGCTGGTCGAGGCTAGACCTCCCCAAACAAGCTATTGGGACGACGGAAAAATTTTCGGTAAAAAAAAATCGAAATTTTAAAAGGGGACTCGTCTACAGGGGACTTCTCTCGTAGCGCAAGAGCGTAACGGACACAATTTGAGTAGCTAGGCGGACCGCAGGCAGACACATGCCCACTGTAATCGGAAGACCCTTTGCCATCCCTGTGTACGCATCTGGAAGCTGTTCCGACAAGGCAAACGGGGATGCATTCGTGCGTAGAGAAGGACGGCGAGCTGTGGTGATGACCTTCGTGATGGAGGAAGCTAGAGTACTGCGGTACAAAAAGTGTTGAGGTTCAAGTCGGCGTCTTGGATTGTCGCGCTCGCCCTCGTGCGACCAAAATGGATACTGCAAGCTGAACTAATGGACTAATGAGATCGTTATCTCGCGATCCCAAGCCTGATCCCTGAGGGGCTCGAAGCGCCCAGGTTAAAGCTTAGCGAGTTCACGTCAGCCGGCACTCTCTAGGGTAGTTGTGACACACGGACAAGCGCAGCAAAAAAAGGAAAATTGAGGTTCCAAAGACGGGAGACTAGACCGCGAGTTAGAAGAAGTGATTGATGATGTGTTATTTGCCAGACTGTGTAGACCATTTTGGATCCGAGATGCGGTGGGTGCTCGTTACGGCAGGGTGTTACGAGAAAGTTACGAATGGAGATTGCTGTAAATGTGCATGATCTTGTCAGGACTGTCTTCTCTCCAAAGCGTGGGTTCCATACTCAGTTAGTCCCAAAACCTTGAGGTAACCGCCCTGCGAACTTGTGACCCAGACAATGTTATAAAGTCCCTCCCTCTGATCCCGACTCTTATCTCTTCCCCAATGCACTCCTCGTACCCCCACACACCCTTCCATTCCCACAGCTCCCCCTCCCCCTCATCGGGCCACGAGGCCCTCTTCGACGTCCAGGTCTGTTCCCCTCTTCCCTTTTCTACTCACTCTTCCGAACACGACCCTGTCTGCTGCCCAGGTCAAAGTACAGCGTTCCTTCTCTTTCGAAGAGCTCCAGTCTGGCTCCTACTTTGCATCTCTGGACGAGTCCGACTTGCAGTTTTATCGGGTGTATGGGCAACCTGTCCTCATTCCCGACGAGGCCGATGGTAATTTCGTCGTGAGCGATGTGTCTCCGCCTGCCAACTTCTCCTGCGAAAATACGGGCCTCCACTGCTATTATCCTTCTATTCTCTCCTCGAAATCATATACTCTTCAGAATCCCTTTGGCGAGGGTCGCTCCGGAAGCCAGTCTATTTATTCTGCGCCCCATTCAGCCACATCCACCCGTGAGTGGCAACCGGTCAAGCAGGAACCCTATGAGGTACGCCATATACTACATGTTCCTCCGCACTATCTCATCTCAATCAGGCCGTGATGACTTACCCAAACCCAGCATTGCCAGCAATCGCCTCTCAGTTGTACACTCTACCTGACCAAGAAGACATTCTCGCATCACCCACGGAAACGGTACAATACGGCGACGAACAGAAACCGATGGTCCACATGTACGACGAGCCTCCGATGGATTCCCTGCCGTATCCTCCTCCGGCAAATTCTGCTTCCCCGCCATATTTCCCTACCCCTTCGCAGTCCCAATCTATTCAGGACGATGCCCTCGAGTCTCCATCTTTCATGCACGGTGGATCGTTCCAGGTGAACACTGGTTGTGAACATTGGGAGGAAACACAGGCTTGTGCGCCAACTTTTCACTCCTGATTATATCATGAGTACTTAATAACCTAGTTTCGACAGCGTTTCCACAATCACTCTCTCCACCGTATATTTCTTCCCCATCGGTCACCCGCTCGCATCGCCGGCATTCTCGGTCGCCTTCCCCACGGTCGCCTCTTCGCCTGTCTCCAGCACCTCATACGAAGCGGTCTATGGATAAGAAGCCTGCCTTGGCTTGCTTATTCTGTCGAGGGCGGAAGATTGCATGCGGGCCACCGCAACCGGGTAGCAAGGACAAGACTTGCAAGTGAGTGTATTTCGTACGATCTCATTTGTCATCCCAGGTCTGTCACTGGACCGGTTTTGCACAAACTTGTCCATCGGTTTCAAATTCACGCTATATACGACAAACTGTGTTACTTTCCTGTCTGGCCAAGCTATCTCCCTTTAATCACCTAATCTTCTCGCTGATCTCCGTGACTCAATCATATTCCCGAGTATGTGCTTACGTGTCTCTTTTGCAGTCAATGTGCGCGAAGGCATCTGAAATGCGAATATCCTCTTGAGTCTCGACGGGGAATGCGAAAGCGCCGGTCGCTGGTTCCCCGGACTTCGTCCGCAACCCCTGAGATTAATCCAGACGGGCCCAGAGTTCATGTAGTCAAGGTGAATCGGAAGCGGTCCGTTGATAAGACCTAGCCGCCACGTCGAAACATTCCTCTCGCCTCCATGGTCACTTTTCTCATCTCATTTGCTGTATGCATTGTTATGCTTTGAGTTTTTGCTTTGCCTTTTCTCTCTCAGTCGACATCTTATCCATCATCTATTCGGATCCCTCTTCTCGTTTACTGGTATGCCGTTACTCACATAGAAATGATTTTTCCACTTTTTCCAAGCTCGTAAAGTCAATTATGATGGGATCCATCATGTGTTTTGGTTGTTTTTCTCATGGTCGTTATCATCATTGAAACTGCTGTCAATTTAAAGCCACCTCTGCACACTGCCTTTTTCATTGGTTTCATGTATTTCCCAGGATGGTGCACATGATGAACCGGGTTTTCTTCGTGGGCAAAAAGTCAATGTGTCGTTTTTAATTACTTCCGAGTGCTAACGAAAGGGACTTTGTTCCCAAATAATCGAGTCAAAAAGCTTGTTGAGTGAACTTCGTAAAAACTCTAGGTCAAAGTGGTGCCAAGATCCCATCTTAGAATGTTCGCTGCGGATTGCTGTGCGCGCCTGGTACATTTGGGTCATGATGCTCGGGAGTTTTGGAATGCACTGCTGTGTCAAGGACATCCTCTCGATAACCCCAACTTGGCGAGGCACTTATAATTTCCAAAATAGATGACAATGGAATCGTCGTTTGGAAATGATGGCAAGCCAGCAGTATTGAATTGGTATGGTCGACTCAGGAACGCCCTCCGGCTGGATCCCGAAAAGTCACGGCTGTTGTAATGCAGTTTGATCTGAAGAGTCGTGATCGTGACTCTCAGGAGGTCTCGGGTCGCTTGCCTGTGCGGGTGTAGCACAATATCTGAGGATCAAGCAGTTTTGAAGTGAGACGCTATGAGCCAAGGTTGTGGTGATAATGATAATAACTTCTTTTTTCTTCCTTGGTAGTTCGATTGTGCATAACGCACATACGGTAGCCCTGAACCGTCACCTGTGTCATGATCCAAGTCCCAGAGGTCGTGCTCTGACATTATGGTAGGGATGACAACCCGGATGCGATTTCCAAGTTGGTCACGGTCGTCGTCCGCGTCGTGACTCAAACAGTTTGAATTTCTGTTTCGGGTTCAAGTTGTTGCTGTTGATGCAATGTCAGACCCGAGCCCCCTCGGGAGGGCGTGGATTGGATATCTCCCCACACATCCGTCAGCCTGAGGTCATGGGTTCAGATTTGTCCATTCAAAACGACAAGGAAGTCCGATTGGCACGGACTTGAGTTGAGTCCGCTGTATCTCAGATGGTCAACCATCATGCATGAGTGACAGGCTTACCGGAGGTTCTATCCCCAAAGTCTGGTCTGTTGGGCTTCAAGAGTCATTCGACGCAGCTGGGGTGGGGATCCGGTGAGCACAAGATTAAATTGTGCTCTGGCATCCCTCAAAGGCTAGACCATATTCAACGATCTCCAAGAAAAGATAGCTTAGATTCAGGCAATAAACAATCGTACTAGTAGTTGGATGTACTCACCTCACGTCAGCGGACCCTCACGAGTCGTTGACAGTCGGAATTAGGAACGAACGATGAGAAATAGTAGCCTTGTCCGTGACTCGGACATCATCCCACAAAGGAGCTTGGACTTGGAAACGAACCCTCACTCGACGCGACGCCTGAAACAACGTCAACTTGATGCTCTACGGATGTGAACGGATCATCATGTCATCAGACGTCCGAGTCTAACGCCACAAGGCGAAATGAACTCGCCTCGGAGTCTACTTTCTCACTGGAAGTTCTCACTCGGCATCGTTTGGCCTGATGGTGAGCAACTCGGCGTCTCTCGAACACACGATGATATCCAGAAAAGAGGTACCGTCAAGCCACATAGCCACGGGGTTATCATGATAGTTACTATGCGGTCATGTTAGGCGACCGCTTGCCTCACGTTTCTCGTCCAATCAACACCGAGCGTACCTGCGTGTCTGGACTCGCGGAGTGCAGACCTCTTCTCTCCATGGTTCGATTAATCCCCAGGATCTCCGTCTTTTTTTGTTCATCCGTAACTAAATCGCATGCTATGATATCTTCTCTAGCTTCAGCGGCTGTCTCCACGAAAAAGTGACGATATGGGGAAATAGAAGGGTCTCGACAAGCGGCCCACGTTCTCACTTGCAAACTTTTGCCGGGCGCTTCGGACCTCAGGGACCGTTGCTCATCGGCTACGAATACGTGTCCTTCGACCCCACGGTCGACGCTCGTGGAACGTCGTTTCTCAGGGCCATGTCTTTGCTTCAACCCACACTCGAGGCAAAAAAATCTTGGAGATACCAGATGTTTGCTGCTGATGGTTTGCAGTGTCCGATGGAATAGGCGTCGCCGCCCGTCGTGTAAAATCCGAGGTGTGCATAGAAACTGCTCATCTTCGTTAGGACCTATGGTGCATTCCGCTAACGTCGCATTCCGCAACCCATGCTGGGCTTTACTCACAAGATTCAGGCGACTCACCCGCCGTGCTATCTCACTCCTACTTGCAAGACGTGCCTCGATTTCAATCGTCTCAAATGACTAACGAAACGATAAGTGCCACTTTCCTTGAGACGCTCCGTCACCAGTGTTTCAGGCGTATGCTGCGAGAAGTTCTCACTAGCTTGCGACAACAGACACTAGAATGATTCCATCACTATTGTTCCGTCCCAACATGCACGGAAAAACTTCCCAGTACGCACAGAATCGCTCGCACCACATCCGAACTTGTTGGAGGGGTGGCCGAATCCTCAACTTCTCCGAGTCAGTGTTGGGGCACCCAAATGGACCCACTATCTGGGAGAGGTCGTCGGCCCTTCCTTTACCACGAGGGTACGATTGCATTGTTTCACCGGGCAAATTTCCAGTGACTAGATCGAAGACAAGAAATTACACGTGGGGACAAATGACTTCCGCGTCATACCTCACATCGGTGACTAAACCTCCCGTTGAATGGGCTGTAAGCGGGTGTCAAGCATAACAAGTGTTCAAGAAGAGGCGCGTTTTCACGCGTTTCCCCGGAAGGGGTTCTCGGGCAGTGGCTTGGGAGTCACCGGTAGGTCTTGTCCTGCTTCTTTCGAGCATCTGACACAAGTTGATGTCATCACTCCGCAAATGACTTAATTCTCCATCGATGCATGTACGTGTCTGCGGCGCCTGTGTACTTGCCTAATGAATCGTGGACATAACAGTGTTTGGTGGAGATAATGACCGTTCGCCAGACATTGCTAGCAAATATGTTCAACAGACAGGTTGATACCCAACTGCACCATCTGTTGTTTTTCCTATCCCTCTCTGTGTAGCTCTCCATGGACTGATCTTTGATAACGTTAGGTTATGAACCTTTCTGAATCCGAAGCCACTGACATAGGATGTGCCGCGGCTTCCTCATATCTCGGATCGATTCATCATCGCGACAATTTTCATCGACATGTGTTTAGAGGTAAAACTTTCCTCTTCGCCGAGAAATGTCTGAATGCGCATCTGTCGCAAACAAGGGTATCCCCAAAGAAGCTTCCAACGCGCCCACCAAAAACGAAAACGAGATATTCGGGCCG
Organism: Royoungia palumana; assembly: GCA_038089855.1. NCBI lineage: Eukaryota > Fungi > Basidiomycota > Agaricomycetes > Boletales > Boletaceae > Royoungia > Royoungia palumana. Next base: position 10,047 of record JBBPLQ010000068.1, on the reverse strand, counting down.
TCGTCTCTTCGATTGTACTGGCACACGTCCGTATGGAATAAAATGCGCCGCCGGTCTTCCGTTTTCTGCAAACGGTGCCTGGACGTCGTCGCGTTTGTTTCAGATTCCATATATTCGTGACGTCCATGGCTTGTCATGTCTCTCCCGCGATAGCTTCCAGGGAGTCGAAGTGTAGACAGGACGCCGCACAGCGCCCATAGGTCGATCTCTGACCGACGGGTTCTCCGATCTTGTCATCCGTGTCTTGGGCGATCCCCCATGATACGACCGTTCCTTGTAACAGCAAGTCATAGACGAACGGGGTCCGCACACGAGCCCAGCCAACTGTATACGGGCGACGGCGACTTTCGGACGACCTTTGACTGCTTGGCGTCTCGTCCCGGTCGACGCGCGATCCGGTTCCGAATCGACGGTTTCCGAGCTCATCGGAGGTGGTCACGCACTTGGCGATGTCCATCGATACCTTCGGATGTCCGCTATGCAAACGAGTGGACGAGGTGCCGAGGTCGACAGCACCCTGTCACCGTGTACGTCGTTCCGCTGGCTACTGGCCGAGTCACATCAGACAGTGGACGACTGGCCGATTGAGAACGTCATGTCGCCGTCGGAGTAGATTCTCTTGTCTTGGTGCCAGACTGACAGCGCCGCTGGTCCGGGTCTTGCCGTGGAGCACTTGGCACCCCTATCGCTTCTTCCTTTGTTCGCGCGCGTGTTTGTCTGGCACTCAGCTCGGGATCGGCAAGCACTTGGAATGGTCAAGATCCCTACCGACGCGACCGCGATCGAGTCTGGGTCCGTCGAGGTGACGCGTACTTTTGTTCAGATCGAACGACGCGTCATGACGTGCCAGGTGCAGCTGTGATTCAAATGGATGCATCCGTCATCGTCCAGTACCACCTTACCAAGACGCGACCAGTAGCGAATGATATGATCGCACGTTTCGTCAGAAACTGTTTCACCGCATTTATGATCTGCCACACTGGGTGACGTGTCTGGGGATGAATCATCGGGTTGGGTAGTCGTCGCGGCCGAGCCTGAGCACATAATTGCTTAAGTAAACAATAAACATGTCGACGAATGACAGAGCATGAAGGATGACCAAGAGCCGAGGCACGATGAGATTGACAAGCCTTCATGATTCATCAGATACAGATACAATAGAACGAGCAGTAGATATTCTAAGGGATGGTGGTTTAGAGAGGAGAGTGGGAAGCCAATGTATGTCAACAGATTACAGACAGGATCGTACAGAAGAAGCATGAATAGCAAGCATTGGGGGTAACTAGATACTGTACCTTTCGAGTATATTCAAGATGTCGTTCAAATTGGGTAATGGGTCGTAGCATGGAGGCTTTGTGCTGAAGTGGCCTGCGGGAACCATTTAAGCCTTTCGGGTGCGCCGAGGTCTCGGAGCCGGAACATCGTCGTCCGCATCGACAGCCATGCCAGTCGTAGCCACCTCATGCAATATCTTGGTTTCTGGAGAAGGACCACCACGTCCACGTCCACGTC